>JAOUQV010000044.1:9535868-9548638 GCA_028565295.1 Aspidoras spilotus
CAGGAATCACCATGGACTATGATGTTTGCAGATGACATCTGTAGTGAGAGCAGGGAACAGCTAGAAGAGAACTTGGAGAGGTTGAGGTATGCATTATAAAGGAGGGGAATGAAAGTCAACAGTAGTAAAACAGAATACATGTATCTCAATGAGAGAAAGGAAGGTAGAACAGTCAGGCTAGAGGGAGAAGTGGTCCCAAAGGTGCAGGAGTTCAGATACTTAGGATTAACTGCCCAAAGGAATGAAAAAGAGACTACAAGCAGCATGGAGTGAATGGAGATGGAGCCGTCAATCAGTTGTTCCAATGGAAAACCACAGTAAGCTGGTTCAATTTGTCAGAATATTGGATCAAGACACACTACGTGCATAATTTATATAAAACTCTTTTTTAATTTAACTATAACTCTAACAAGTTGTATTCAATTGGTCAAATATTGACAAAAATATTACAAAAAAGAGTGTAGAATTTTTTCCACAGTGTGCATAGATGTGCAAAATAATACAAATATATTAAAAAACAAACAGTTTGCAATTTAAATCAATTATCTGTTTTAGTGGAGAAGATTCTGACTTCAAGCGAGGGAAATCAAGCACCTAAATCAAGGGAGGAAATGCTAAAATGTAAGTGTTAAAGAATTACAGAGTTTGTCTTAGTCTAGACTGTGCATGAGAGCATGTTTGTGTGGTCTTGCTGACCACTGTGTGACCCTCATCTGGATGTGGACCACACCTGTGATACCATGGTATGGAAACATTCCACAAGTGCAGCTGGAGCTGTGGCTACAATTTTCTCTGTTCAATGTATCTCTATTTACTTATATCTGGTAAATGTTGCTTACTGTTGTGCAGTGGACAGATCAACACATTATACAAAAGTTAATTGTGACAAATTTGGGGCACTTAATTATTGAGCGTGACACTTGCCAGGTGTTCCTAATCCAGTGATAGTTAATGATTGGCATAGTAAGAATGTTTGACACAGGAGAATTTAATAAAAAGCTTTTAAATCTACATACTTATAACATTCAAATAAATAAGATCTAAACTCCAACAACATTCTCCATTCTCCATGTTCTCATTCTTAATGCTATCCATTCTGGACATTTCTAGCAAGAACTATCAAGTTTTTCTATTTGGAAAGCTGAGAGAAAAGTCATCATAGCTACACTTCAACTACGAGAGACAAAATGAGAAAAAAATCTTTTTTACATCGTTTGACCTCATTATCTGCATAAATGACACCTGTCCACAGCCAGACTCCACACTCAACCATGGTAAAGACCAATGAGCTGTTGAATGACACCTGTAAAAAAGTTGTAGACCTTCACCAGGCTAGGAAGAGTATTTCTTCAATAAGCAAGCAGGTCTATAGGCAGCATTTGTAAGAAAATAGACGACATACAAGACCATTGATCTCTCTCGTTCTGAGCCCCCATGCAAGATCTGATCCAGTGGGGTCATAATGATCATGGGATAAGTAAGGACAAAAATTTGCATTAAGGGATGTATGTACAGGGGAGACTTTATATATTGTGGGACTTTAAACATAAACCTTTTTCCATCAGTGAGAACATTGAAGATGGAACGTGACTGGGTCTTTCTGAACGACGATGATCCCAAACACACTGCTCGGAATAGCCCAGCCAATCTCCAGACCACAACCCCATAGAACAGTTCTAGAGGGAGTTGAAAGTCTGTATTGCCCAGAGACGGCCCCAAAACTTCACTGATCTAGAGGAGTGTACTAGCTAATACCAGCTACAGTGTGTACAAACCTGACACAGCACACAGGAAACATTTGAGCTCTGCTTTTGTCAAATTATGTCCCATGAAATATGAATAACACTACAGTATTTCTCCCTCTACAGTGCACAATATTATCAAACATTTCAAGGAATCGGAGGAATTTTTTGCAATAAAAGCAAAGGCGCAAGCCTAAACTGAACATGCTGAAAGAATTACTGTACAAAGCATTTCTTCGAGAATGCTGAAATGACCCATAACATAAAGGAACATTTATTGTGGTTAGATGAATCAATATAAATCAGAAACCTTTTGAAAGAAACTGATGCTATGATATCAGCTACAGGTCCTAAATCCCAGGTCTCTCGCTTTATCTGATTGTGTCAATGCCTATAGCAAATGTTATGCATAAAAGTACATTGAGATTATAGTAACAGCTTTCCTTCAAGACAACAACTTCCACATTGACTTCTTTGCATTTTTCAACAGTGCAAAACAAGCTAAATCGGAAAATATTCAAATCCCTTACAGTATGTATTTGAGGAACCTTATTTTAAAATATTTCAATAGTTTTCTCCTGCATTTATTGCGAAACTGGAGATCCTCTGCCCATCTTGCCAAAATCTCAGCCGTTTGTGGACACTTTGTACCAAATTATAAATATGGAATATTTTGTTAATATCACCTGTTTGAAAATCCCATTATTACAGTATTTCATTACACAGCTTTAGACTGAATATTGCCATGTCCTGACATTTGATGTATTGCAGCACTGAAAGGCAAGAATAAAAATTTTTTGACGAATGAAATGCAGTTGACTAGACAAAACATGAAATATCTAGAGTTCTGTCTGCAATTAAATAGATCTCAAATAAATATAAAAAACACTGCATATTTATTTGAATGTTCTATACTGTCCCAACTTTTCTGATATTGTAGTTAAATATTCCAAATATTCCTTCAATTAAAGAAAGCTATTTCTTCTTAGATCGTTTTGAGCCAACACTGGACTGCAACACTGCTTATCGTTTCATTCGCTTGTCTGATGGAGATCACAAGGCCACGCTATGTGCAGGAAATCAGAAATACCCAGAGCACATTGAACGCTTTGCTTACTGGAGACAGGTCATGTGTCGCGAGCCTTTGGCAGGAAGTCCATATTACTGGGAGGTGGAATGGACAGGACAGAAGGTACCCTAAAATGTTGGAAAAAAGAATCTGTTTATACTTAACATATGGAGTGTCTTTTTTAACAAAATTGCAAAAATCTGTACTTTTGTTATATTGGTTATTATTTATAGTCAAAGTGTAAACACTGCAGTAGTGTTAATGCAGCACATTGGTCTCTGCAGGTCACTATTGCAGTAGCCTATAAAGACATTGGGCGCTCCACAGCAGATGACGTTTCCAGACTGGGCCATAATGAGCACTCTTGGAGCCTTTACTGGTCAGGCACAGCCTTCTCTCTGTTACATGCTGGAAAGGAAACAGTGTTGGCTGATCCTAAAGCCCAGCGCATCGGGGTCTACGTGGACCAGCAGAAAGGTGTACTGGCCTTCTACAGGGTCTCTCACAACCAGGCCCATCTGATCTGCTGTGTCGAAACTGAATTTAGAGGTGCTCTCTATCCTGGTTTCCGCTTCTGGACCGGTGTGGGTTGTAGCATTACCATCTGCCAGTTGGGATAAGTAATATTAAAAAGAATTTGACATTCAGCAATCTTACTTTTCTTGAAATGATGTACTAACTCTTGTATATTTGATGTCAGTGAAAGTAAGAATCACCACTAGATGTTGCTACAAGCGTAACCCACTTACGGAGACAGACTTTCAGGACCAAATTAACTATGCACACTATCAGTAGATGCCTTAGGAAGTACAGAGATTTGGTGCAGGTGTAATAAATTGGAACAACTGACAAATTAAAACAAATGTTACAAAGTAATTTATAAGATGGAGGCACAAAAGGCTGCCCTAAAAACCTCAGTGCAACTTCTTACAGATTCTAGTAAATAATAAGAAGCACTTGTGTAGTTGTTCAATCTACTTCATGTATCCAATTCCAATAAATATTTACTGCTTGCCGCCTATGTTAATATTCTGTAAAAAAAAATAAACAATGCAATATTTCATCAGCTATTAATTACAAAACAATACCCTGCATACAGATATTTTCATATTCTGTTGGTATTTTACTTCATTTCTTCCTATATTTTGGAAAATTTAGGCTTTCAGATTTCAGCATACACAACATTTTGCCCTTAGCATGCACCAAATGTTATTGAAGAGGATTATACAGATTGAAGAAAGTTACTACAGCAGAACAATCTGAGCCTGAAAATGTTTTGGTCTCAGCTGTGTAGCTCAAACATTTTGGCTAGGTAATTTATTAGGCTAACTGTAAAATTTATTAGGCTAACCGTAAAAATGTTCTTTTGTAGAGTTTGGGCTACTGCTATAGAAAGCAGTATGAAACTGCAATGAACCCGTTTACGTCTACCTGTAAAATGCGAAATTAATGCTTCATCTTGTACATTTATTTTTTTTACTTTTTGTTTTAAATTTCAAAAAGGAAATGCACGTACATAAACAAAACATTATCATGGGTATTGTCATAAAAAAAAGACAGTTCAGACTTATAGCATCGCATTTGTATAAGCTGAGTATACATATTCAATTTTTTCCAATTTTTTGACTAGTTCAAGTCTTAATACGAAGGTCAGTCTTTCCATACAGTAGTTTTACTTCACAATTCCGGGCCACTGATGCAATGTTGGACGTTCATCCTGGAGCCATCTCCGAGTTATAGCCTTCCTACTACATACCAGAAGAATCTTTAGCAAATGTTTGTATGGAACTTGAAAATCTATTTTAACCAGATATAGGGTAATGAATGACTAGACTAGTTTTAGTTCTGTTATTTTAGTTATATCGTTGGCTATTTCCCTCCAGTAGAACTGGATTATTTTTGGCATTCCCAAAAGATATGAAAAAGGTTGGCCATCAAGGCTCCACACTCCCTCCAACAGAGCCCCTGATTCTGGGAGCCTGTTTTGTAATGCTGTTATTTTGGGAAAAATAAAGCCTCTTACTTCCAATTAAATTCTCTTAATGAGCGTGAGTTAGCAGTGGTAGTTTGTGTTTCGCATATCTCCATCCAAGTCTTAGCTGATATTTGTCTATATATGCCTTACTCCTTTTTAACATTTCTGTTTAATTTCTGTTGTAGAATGTTTGTTTTTCAAAAGTTTGTATACTTCTATATATTAGTGAGATCTGCTTTTTTATTCTGTTTTTACTATATGCTATCTTTTATCTTGTACTATTCAAATTAGATCATCTACTTTTCCCATTTTTATTTGTGATTTTGAATTAAAATAATCTCTGGTTTGCAAGTATCTGTAAAAATCAAGATTTTTTCCATTTGAATGACTTAGAAATAACCTTATATCTTTGAACTTTGTCTTCTGTAGTAAGTGAGGCAAAGGATTTAATAGCTTTTCTAGTCCACTGTTTAAACCACTCTAATTTTGTAGGTTCGAATTCAGGATCATATGCTACCCAGGTCAAGACCCAGGCACTTTTTTCCTGGTCAGTTTCCTTAGCACCTTAAACCATAATTTGACTGTATATTGGGTCCACCGATTCATGCTTTTATAATACTTTTCAGCTTGGCTTTTGTTTCCTAATATGGTTTGTAGAGGATATCTCTCTGTGGAAGTTTCCAACAACTTCTGTTTAAATTCATAATTTGGTGTACACCACTGTACTATATGTTTTAATTGTTCAGCTAAGTAGTAGTCCTATAGGCAAGGTAAGGCTCTCCCTTTCATATCTCTTTTTTTCAATTGTAACGTCTTGAAATGTATCCAAGGTTTTTACCATTCCAGATGAATCCCCTCCATTTAATTCGTCAAATTGTCGGGGTGTTACTTCCAGGGCCGATGGCCGGAAAAGATAAAGTAATCGAGGCAGTACATTCATTTTGACTTTCTATTTGGTTACTGTTTTTTCTATTTGGTTTCTATTCGGTTCTTTTCTATTGGGATTATTGTCCACCTGGAAATGTCTGACTTAATCTCCTTTTAGGGGATCGTAAATAACTTCATAAAGCTTCGACATGGCTTTTATTAAACTTAATCCTAAATATTTTATTAATATTCACTGACAACCTAAATGTATATGCAGCTAGCATGATGCTGGGATAAAGGAACAATGACCCAGTTGTAAAAAAAAAAACAAAAAAACTTTTTTTTATTCACAAGGGGAGAACCTTAAAATACAGCAGTGGTCACGTGTCTGTGCTGGTTAATGCATGTGCCTTTCTAACTGTGTAACAGTGAAATATCATTCCTGTAATGTATTATATTTAATGCTGCTAAGTCAATTTTATTCTATTTTAAATACTGTTATTATTGTTATTTTACAAATGATTTATTTTATCATTACTGTCAGTACTTTTTGATTTTCTAATACAGATTTCAACATTTTTACCTTTTAAATTTTAATGAAACTAGGAAGCGTTCTGTTAGGAATATACATCATGCTTGAGCTGTTGGATTATGCTTATTTCTTCTGCTATCGACCAATGCGGTCACATTCTTTTTCCTCTTCCTTATCTCTACTGCAATGCTTCTCTTGTCTTGTCTAGTTTACTGCTACTCTGAGAGATTTGTTTCCACTCTGCTCTTCAAACTAAGAAATTTAATTTAATGGTCTCTCAACGCAATTGACACCATTATCACAACGAGAAGTTTGGCAACGAGAGAACCAGCCGGTCTGGATTGAATGTTTTCAGCTGGCTACATGATGGACTCGTGGGTGAAGTGGTGAGTCGTGCTTCTGGCTACTTTTTTATTCAGAACCATGATCATGGGCATTTTACTGCTTGGATTAGGCATTGCCCTGATATATAGAGAAATTAAACTAAACGGGAACAGCTGTTCGAGGCCCTTTAAAGCTGCCCGATACGGCTTTTACACTGTGATTTTGAATTGCAGTATGGATAACATCATAGCACTCCTAAGGCAAAATCATTGTATGAGAGACTGAAATGGACAAATAAACATATGGATTATGCAGGAGCATAAAATTTCATCCTGCTTGAAAAATAACAAACCAGGCTCAATCTTTGTTTTGGCTCTCTATATCAGCTTTAGCCTCTCAGGTCTGTTGCTGTGACAACATTCCTCTAAATTGGACAGAGTGTAGATTAGCTTCCCCCCCACACCCTGTGGGACAGACTGTCTATTTTAATGGTTATATAATATTTGAATGTGCTATTTGGTCTCTACTATGTTTTATTTTTTATATTCTTTCCTTCCTATAAGGGTACGATGGCGCGATATACTGCTGCTCCTTTTTTGGATATTATACCCCACCCATCCTTGTTAACCCCACCTAGCTTTACCCCACCCATTTCTAACAAAAATAATATATTCAAAATTTCTATATTTTTATGTGGAATTTGTGGGGATATCTTGTCAGTAGTTTATATAATAAAAGTCCACATTGTGGTAAAACTACACAAATTGTAAGTTAAAAAAAGAGTTGACACACTTTCTAAGCCTTAGACTGTCTTTGTAACATTGTCATTATTATCATTTTAACTTACCTGATGCCAGTCGATTCTGATTTGTATTGTAATTGTGCACAATTTATGAGAGTAACACAATACAATGTGCTTTAGTTGCCAGAAAAAGCGACCCCTTCATATTGCTTATAACTGGGACAAAGACGTGTCTCCTCACCTAGTGAGAGTAAGAGGTGGAGCCGAACACACATTTAAAGCTTAACATTTACAGTCTGTTGGCAAACGTGATCCATGTCCACTCAGCAGAATGAGAGGTAAGACTATAATTCCTACATTAAGGAATATGAATAGACTTTTAAAAAAACGAAACAAGGATTAGGTAAGGGTAGGATGAGGATTATTATCATATCTGGCACTAGATACACTATAATTACTGGCAACTTTATTGTGTTCAATTGCGTGTTAACCAATAATGTCAGTAACTTGTTACTTAGTACTCTAATCTGTCCACTTTCTTTAAGTTATATTTCTAATCCAGTAATCAATTAAAGTTACTTATCCAATGTGTATTAATATTCCTGTCATTTTTTTAGTAAAAATATATATTATGCGTTTTGGCCTCAGGGAGTGATGTCTGGCCTATGTAACTCTGGAAATTACATCTGGACAAGTCACGTTTTCAGCACGGGGACAATTCATGTAGAGTTATGCAGCTACACAAACGTTAATAATGGGGGGGACTTGTGATGTAACTTACTTAATTTAAACATCAAGTAATTAATAAAGTAAATTTTTTAAAAAAAGCAATCAGTAAGCAGATTACTTTCTCAAGGTAACTATATCACTGTTGTTAACACACAAATATCTAATCACCCAATCACATGGCCGCCACGCAATGCATTTTGGAACGTGTACGTGGCCCCAAAACTTGCTGAACTTCAAACCAAGCATCATAATGGGGAGGAAAGGTGATTTAAGTTTGAACGTAGCATTGTTGTTGGTGCCAAATGAGCTGGTCTGAGTATTTCACAAACTTCTAATCTACTGGGATGTTCATGCACCACCATCTCTACAATTTACAGAGAATGGTCTGAAAAAGAGGAAAGATTCAATTCTGCCAATTGAGTGGACGAAAATGATGATAGAGGTCGGAGGAAAATGGGCAGACGGTTTCAAGATGAAATAAAGACAAATGTAGCTCAAATAATTAATTGTTATAACCAGTTAATGCAGAATAGCATCTCTGTTGAAAGTATGCAACAAAGAATTAAGGCAGTTCTGAAGGAAAATGGGTGTCAAACCTTTTACTAGCCTGGTGTACGTAATGGTGGCCGATGACTATTTATGTTTATAGTCAATTTAAAAATGTCTTTTTCATGTGAATGTTGTTATGGAGGTAGAGTTCAATTCTATTATTTTCTATTATTAAGTTCGATTATAATTTTCCCGAAACACTTAACGTATGAAATTTTTTTTCCTAATCTAGGTTTTGTGTTCTTTTGTCTGATTGGATGTTCTCTTGCAAACAATGCAGAATACTCATGGAATGGCCCTGGAGAGCCGAGTGACCCTGATCCTGCCACAAACAATGGTAAAAAATAAACAAATAAATAAAAGAAAATAAATAATAACAGAAATAGATAAATTAACTAGAAAAGCAGTTCCAGCAGAAACTGCAAACGTGGTATTTAATCAAACATTTGTAACATTTCCCACAGAAATTGAATGACATGAAATAAAGATAAAAAGTAAATAAAGAGTGTGTTCTGTCTAAATTGATCTAAATGATATAGTGATTTGTAGAGAGAGTAGGGAGCCGTTGGGGAGAAGTGGAGGCATGCAGTGTAGAAACAAGGAATAAATGTTAGCAAGGCGAAATATTAATGTGTTAAGGAAAGGAAACGAGAGAAACGGTAACAAAGGAGCAGAGGTTAAGGAGGTGCAGTCATTTACAGATTTGTGTGATCAGCATTTAGACGGCAAGAGATGATGATGTTAAGAAGTTAAAAGATTGGACAAAATTGGAAATGAGCGCATTATTCAGACAACACGTAAACAAATTAGGTGTCAATACAGAGAGGACAGATTTGACTTTGGAAAAACAGAAAATACAGTGGGTATATTGGTAAAAGGATGCCGAAGATTCTTTTACCAGAGGTAGGCCTATGGGAGAGAGGACATGCATTTGGTAACTGTAAAAGAGGAAGATACAGAGGACAAGGTTAGATAGAGACTATGGTGATCCTTAAAAGCAAAGAGCCAAAAGGAGAAAAACAAGTAAAAGTGATTAGATAGATTTA
The DNA here is from genome assembly GCA_028565295.1 of Aspidoras spilotus. Lineage (NCBI taxonomy): Eukaryota > Metazoa > Chordata > Actinopteri > Siluriformes > Callichthyidae > Aspidoras > Aspidoras spilotus. Next base: position 9,545,444 of record JAOUQV010000044.1, read on the forward strand.
ATCCAATGTATCTTGCCTTTACAAATGTACAAGTCAAAGAAACGAAGCATAATATCTAACTATAAATACAATAATTATAAAGTGCGGGATTTACAGTATCTAGAGATATACATAATGTATAATAATACAGGATACATGCAGTAGATTTAACATATTACTCTTATTATTGAATGTACTGTACTATAAATGATTGAATGTATTTGACTATAAACAAGAACTACAGATGAATATATAATATACAGATAGATACAATAGATACAATAATATACAGATATAATGTGCAATGCATTAAAATTCGCTTTCATAACTTTGCGATGCTTGGCTGCACGGATGAGTTGGCTTTCTCCAATGCCCTCTGTGTTGCTTGTATCACTCTGGCTAGTGATAATCCAGTCCATGTTGTGATGATGTTTATCCAGGTTATTCTCAGTCTTCCACATCTTCTGACTAGCTCCACAATTTCTGTCATTACAGAGTGCTGTCCTGTATGTGCCTCATGACATGGTGTAGTAACACAGCTTGTGGGATTTGATAGTGGATTAATAACTCCTTTTCTTTTATGGCCAAATTGTAGACATTCTCAGTTGTCATCATCTGAAATGCTTCTGAAAGCACTTTATTTTTGATATACAGAAGGGTGTGCACGCAGTATATGTGTATGCAGTGTATGTGTATGCAGTGTATGTGTATGCAGTGTATGTGTATGTGTATGCAGTGTATGTGTATGCAGTATATGTGTATGCAGTATATGTGGAAATAATAATTATAATAATAATTATTATAAGAATAAGAATATTTAGAATAAAATAAAACAAACATCTGGAAATTTAAACTAAGAAACTCTTTGTGGTATTTGTGGATGTTTGTTTTATTTTGTTCTAAATAATTATTATAAGAATAACATCTGGAAATTTAAACTAAGAAACTCTGTGGTGTTTGTGGATGTTTGTTTTATTTTATTCTAAATAATTATTATAAGAATAACATCTGGATATTTAAACTAAGAAACTCTTTCTGGTATTTGTAGATGTATTAAAAGGTCAGTTAAAGCCGAAGGTTGTGTTCTATTTACAGTTTGTCTGACTGATCCTGATGCCTGTGGTTGTTGTCTGATGCAAAAGCAGATGATGAGAATGGAAAGTTTCTTTAACAAGAGTCTGGGTGAGATACGCAGGGGTCTGGAGAAAGCTGAAACTGCTCTGAACTATGTGCGCTGTAAGTCAATCTACATTTATGTCACGAGATCGCCTACTCTTCATTCTATAGGCTGTTAATTATGCTGGTTGTGCCAATATTTAACACACGAAAGTCCCGCAGTTATTAACTAACTCTCTGTCTCTCTCTTTCCCCTTAGCCAACCGCAGTGCGTTTTCTGTGGCACTGTCAGACACTCGCCGATGCCTAACTGCTAGTCGAGATACAGTAGTGAAGTATCAGTCTGTATTTATTAACTTAGGCAATGGCTACAATGTTAGTACAGGCACATTTACGGTCCCATACTCCGGGGTCTATGCACTGGCCCTTACTGCCTACAGTAATTCAGGAGCCCCCGGAGCCCTCCTGGCTGTATCTGTTCGCTTGCGTAAAAATGGACAAGTGATTGCAGCGCTCAGTGAGTACAACACACAGGATCAGGAGGACAGTGCTACCACTGTCCTGGCAATTCAGATGCAAACTGGGGATAAGGTGGACGTGATTCTAGCTGCTGGCTGCTACCTGTGTGATGACAACAGCCATTACAATACATTCAGTGGCTTTTTGCTTTATGCTAGTGAATAATTTTTATTTTCCTATCCCTGATCCCATGTCTGTGTTTAGACAGCTGCATTAAGCATCATGATCTTTCAAAATCATGCCCATATATCCACTTGCTCCCATATCTGTCTAGTGTCTTGGGTTTCTAGTGCAGAACTGAGCTCTAGGTTCAACATGGCTGCCAATGTTTTACAGTGTATTAATTAAAAAATCACTTTTAAACTTTGATTAAAAGTCAAATAGTAGACTTGCTCAGTTTTAATCATCTTTGTCCATGAGATCCAACAATTTCTGAAAGCACTTGTTGTTTGATATACAGAAAGGTGTGCACATAATAAATGTGTATCACTTATATGTGGAATAATATTAATAATAATAATAATAATAATAATGAATAATAATGAAATTTTCCAGTAAGTTTTAAATAAAGAGGAATAAAAACGTAGTATCTTTTTTGTTTTCTGTAATTATAGACTGAAATATATCAATGTCATAGCAATAATGTTTATTTATGACTTGTTATTTTGCCATAATATCAAATACTATAATTAATTAATTCATTTTCTTTTGCTTACTTTACATGGAGTTGTACGAAAGCCAAAAACTCTGGGCACAAGGGCAGGAACAACCCTAGACAGGGCACCAATCCATCCAGGGGCACACACTCACAGTCATACACACATTCACACACTTGGGGCCACTTTAATCAGACACCAATTAACCTAAAATTCCTGTCTTTGAAATGCACATGAAAACCTGAGCACTCTGAGAAAACTTACACGAATACGAAGAGAAAATGCAAATGCAAAAAAAAGAATTGGGACAGGGGCAAGAAATGAGTGGGGTAAGTTGAATAATGCTCAAAAATACCTGTTTGAAACATTCTACAGGTGAACACATTAATTAGAAACAGTGCCATGATTGGGTATAAAGGGAACAACCGCATGAGCAAATAGTCCAACAGTTTAAGAACAACATTTCTCATTGTGCAATTGCAAGGAATTTAGGGATTTCATCATCTAGAGTCCATAATATCATCAAAAGTTTCAGTAAATATGAAGAAATTTCTGCAAATAAGCAGAAAGACTGAAAACCAACACTGACTTCCAGTGACCATTGGTTCCTCAGGCGGCACTGCATTAAAAACCGACATCATTCTGAAACAGATATTACCACATGAGTTTAGGAACACATTAGAAAACCACTTAAATAAACAGTTTGTCCATATACAAGTGCAAGTTAAACTTTACCATGCAAAGCAAAAGCTAACATACAGGGGTTAGACAATGAAACTGAAACGCCTGTCATTTTAGTGTGGGAGGTTTCATGGCTAAATTGGACAAACCTGGTGGCCAATCTTTAATAATTGCACATTGCACCAGTAAGAGCAGAGTGTGAAGGTTCAGTTAGCAGGGTAAGAGCACAGTTTTGCTCAAAATA
>JAOUQV010000044.1:9659849-9670551 GCA_028565295.1 Aspidoras spilotus
TGCCATGACTTTATAAATTTTATTTAGTAATAAAGCTCTAAATATAAAGCACAAAATCAATGCTGTAAATCTTAATCTGAGTAATCCAAGTCAACTAGATGTCAATATATTTACCTTAGACCCGAGATTATGATACTTTAGTCCACTCCAATTTCACTTTTATCATCAAAATCTACAACATCTATATAAGATCCTATACCCACAACGTTACTCAAAAATGTACTTCTAGAAATAATCCAGTCTCTCATAAAAATGATCAATTCCTCACGCAGTACTGGATATGTCCCTAATTCATTTAAATGAGCAGTTATCAAACCTGCCAGCTGTCAAATTATAGACCAATGTCTAACCTCCCCTTCCTCTCCAAAATCCTAGAAAAGCTCTGTCATGGTTCAGGTCTTATTTTACCGACTGTTATCACTTTGTAGATGTAAATGACCACTATACTATGAGCAGTAGGTTAAAATTTGGTGTTCCACAAGGTTTTGTCTTAGACCCAATACATATATATGCTATCTCTGGTTAATATTATTCGCAAGCATGATATCAACATCCACTGTTAGGCTGATGATACGCAGTTATACATGGTAGCCAATCCTAAAGATAGACACTAATTTACTCGAGTTGTCTTTCACACATTAGACAGTGGATGCTAAACAATTTTCTTTTACTTAACTCTGATAAAACTGAAGTACTCGTGTTAGGACCACAGACAGCTAAAAGTAAAGTTTCTGATATTTTATTGTCTTTGGATGGTTTTGCAATTACACCATGTACAGATGTAAAAGACCTTGGTGTAAATATTGATTTTAAACTTTCCATTAAATCTCATGTAGAAAATACCACCAGGATAGCATTCTTTCCCCTTAGAAACACTGCTATGCTACCCACAGTAAAAGCTGCTGTGGGGCTGTGTGGTAAGTGCAGGTACTGGCAATCTTGTTGACGGTCACACAGATTCCAGTCAATATCAGCAGATTCTTGAGAACAATAGTCAAGAATCAATGACAAAGTTGAAGTTCGTCAGAGCTGGATACTTCAAAATACTGCAAATCCTGCTCAAAATCCACTAAGGCATTTATGCAGAAGAACAAGTACAACTTTCTGGAATAGAGCAGAAGCAGAATGTCTGTGCTCAGAAACCATCATACCTGACAGAACTGGAGATGTTTTGTAAAAATGAATAGTCCAAAATACTTTCAACCAGAATCCAGACTCTCAATCTAAGCTATAGAAATAATTTAGGGTTCTGTTATTTCTGCAAAAGCAGGATCTACTAAATATTGATATAATTGTTCTGTTAGGATGCCCAATTCTATGCACCTGTCTAAGTTTGTTTGAATAATTATTGCACACCTTCTGTAAATCCTACAAGCTTCATTTTACTTCTCAAATATCACTGTGTTCATCTTCTGTATGATATATTTAATTGTAATTATTGATCCCAACACCCAAAGATTTATAAAGGAAAATCATGAGAATTATCAGGGGTGACCAAACTTTTGCATGCCAGTGTATTTCATTTGTGTATTGTTTTTAAGTGGTTTGGACATGTGCAGAGAAGGCACAGGGAATATGGTGGTAGCAGGATGTTAGGCAGAGAGGATTACCAAAGAGGAGGTATATCGATGTGGCCAGTGTATATATGGAGGTAGCAGATGTGAGCAGAAGATTCAGAGGACAGAGTAAAGTGAAGTGGTGACCCCTGATGAAGAGAGAGGCAGAAATAATATGTATTGTTGTGTTATAATAGGTATCTCACTGCTGCTGCAACAAAGAAATGTCCTCTTAAATATAAACAAAGTACTCCATCCATCCATCTATCCATCTATCCATCCATTAATCCATGCTTCACTGTCTTAACTTGTGTATTTAGACCAGTCTATGTGTTGGTTAGCAAACTGTATCCTTTTCAGCACATCCTTTTACAGTTTTTTAACAGTGGGAATTTGCCGGGACTTTCTGCTGATTACACTCACACAGGCATCATGTAATAGTCACAGATAACTTCAGACCGTGTCAGAAGCGACATTTATGTAACCACCAATTGAAACCACCAGTGATCATGTGCCACCTGTCAGGTAGTTATAACTAAAACTGAATTGGCTTTCAGGAATTGGGTGTGGTTTGCTGGTATTTATCTTTCAGCTGGTTTGAATTTCATGCCGATTGACTTTAAGGTATTGATTAATCTTCTGTAAAAGCATGGCACTGAACATAGTTTACTACAGTAATGTACAGTGATTAAGTGTGCAGTGTAGGTGTTTTGTAACATTCACAAGTAAAGATGCCATTTTTACTCTGGGCACAAGGGCAAGAAGAACAATTGGCAGATGCCATTATTTTTATTGCATGCTCATTTGCACAAATAAGTCCCTGGAGGTGCCTCAGTTTCTTATGGGTGTTAAATGACCAAAAAGTTCTGGCTGAATAATGAATAATGGATGACATCATCTCAAGCAAATGCAAGAAATATTTGCAAACCGGATTCCATAAAAGTTGGGACAAATTGTAAATAAAAACAATGCAAAAGTTGGAAGTTTCTAAACTGCATATTTTATTTAGAAGTGAATTTAGATGAACAATCATTTAAAGAGAAAAATTTGGTAATTTTAAATCTCTCAAAAAACTTGGGACAAGGCCATGTTTACCACTGTAAGACATCATCTTTCTCTTTACAGCAGTCTGTAAAAGTTGCTCAAGTTGAGGAATAGCAATGTTAACACATTCTTGTCTAATATAGGATCTAGGTCTAATGTGGTTGTATCTAGTTGCTCAACTGTCTTAGGTCTTTTTTGTCGTATCTTCCGTTTTATTATGAGCCAAATGTTTTCTATAGGTGAAAGATTTGGACTGCAGCCTGGCCAGTTCAGTACCCGAACCCTTCTCCTACCTTCCTTGAAAGAGACGTGGTCTGGATGGGAGCTGATGTTGCTCTAAAACTTGGATATACCTTTCAGCATTGATGGTTGTCCTTCCAGATGTGATCCTTGACCATGATCCATGATCATTGACCATTACGCACAAAGATTCTTCCAGATTCTCTGGATCTTTTGACAATATTATGCATTTTAGACGATGATATGTTCAAACTATTTTCTGATATCACTCCTCTATTTGTTGGCAGAATTAGAGGGATTGGTGATCCTCTTCCAAACTTGAATTCTGAGAGCTGCTGCCACTCCAAGATGTTTTTTTATACTCAGTCGTGTTAATGACCTATTGCCAGCTGTTTCTTTTTTGTACCTTTAACTTTCCGGCCTCTTACTGCCCTGTCCCTACTCTTTTGAGATGTGTTGCTGTTTCAAATGAGCCAATATTTGGCATGAAATTTCAAAATGTCTCACTTTCGACATTTGATATGTTGTCTATTGTGAATACAATATCAGTTTTTGACATTTGTAAATTATTGCATTCCATTTTTATTTAAAGTTTGTACTTTGCCCACTTCAGAAACAAAAACAATTGTTATTTTACACAAGCAAAATTATAATGGTTATTTTAACACAGATATTTCAATTTAAAGTTTTATATTATTCTTATTTCATATAACATACAATTGATTTATTTAGACTGTTATGTCATTAGGATAAGTATTGGGTAATTAATCTGCATACACTGTACAAACTGTTATAAAATGTGTAAACTGTCATCAAGCTTTACTTTACTTTACTTGCTCTTCATGCAGAATAACCACAAGCACTGAGCAGTGCTGGAAATGAATCCAAACTGGGTCACTAAGGCAGATTTTATATATCTATCATCTGTCAGGAATAGAACACTATACTTACTCCATGTAAAAAATATTTATTCACACAAAGCTGTAACCCAGTTTTCGTACTGCGTGCAGGAAAGTAAACCACTGATGATGCATTTTCATTATTTTAATGCACCTACACAATCAATCTACATTGCTGAAATCTAGGACAGCTGCATAATTGAAAAAAATTATTGACATATGAACGATAAGCATCATTCTGAGATATATATATATATAGCACGTTTATCAGTATCTTTTGAGTGCATGTATTTTTCTGTTTGTTGCAAAAATGTCCTGTATGTGTTGCACTTTTCAGCCTATATGTGTACCATGGGCTTGTATTCAACAAATTGCGAGATGGGAGGAACAAAATTAAACATCGGCAACATATAAACCCAAAAAAGAAGAAATAAGAGAAGCATGCAAATCCATCATGGGAGCCCTTAGGGAAATATAAGGGTATGACAGGTAGAAAGCGAAAACTAGAAGACCAGGCTTTCTCTTTGAAGATCCTAAGCATCCATTATGTTTAGTATGGGATGCAATAGACCATTGCAGTGTAACTTTCTGCACCTCATTGCCACTCTCAGCAGAGAGATGTGCATGCACTTTACAATTCCAAGCCTGTCTTTTACTGGACGCTTTGCACTCTGAGTCTGAAAAACAGCTTAGCTGAACCTATTCACTGTGCTAGAAGCAAACAAGACCAATGTGTGTGTGTGCTCTAAAGAATGTGATCGCTTCAGGGAATGGAATACAATGTCGGGTTTCAGTAACAAGCCTAGAACTTTTATCCTGTTTTTTCTCTGAATTAAAACCCTGACAACTCCCAGGTGGGATAAGACTTACGTTCCTTACTGTCATATCTGCATCAGTTTACTCTTGCCAGTCGGGAAAATTATCTGGGAGGTTATCTGCCATAAAACATAATAGCATGTATTAAAAATACACATTTTTTTAAATATTCCACAGATGCTTGTTTGTGCACTTGTCACAGTTAGCAGTCTGATATGTTTTAGAAGAGCATAAATGTGTACTGATCTCAACAGAACTACTGCCTTTCAGTCTATCTAAGGTGATTAGGGCTGAAAAATACTTGCCGGCATATCTGCTCAAAAATAATTTATAGTTTCCTTTTAGCATAATAAGGATAAAGGTTGCATTTCTTAATGCAGCAATGAATTGTGTTAAGTGACATTTAATTTTTTTGCCATTCTGTGCTAAGAAACTTGGCACAAAGAAGTTTTGTGCAAAGTTGGAACATCTCATGGATGCTCCTTTTACACTTTTATAATTAACTGAAAATTCTGGAACCTTCCATAACAGTGTAACCAGCACTGCCCACAGGACCAATATCCTGCATACTGAAATTGCATACTGAAAATGCATACTGATATACCAAGGCTTGTCCTGTACACCTACTATCCCAGACACACACACATACAGTACATATATACACTTAATCATGACAAAATCACCTAAAGCTAATCCTGACAAGCTGTCATGCTGCATATCTATCCCGGCATTTCTCCTCCAGTATCTAAGTATGAAACTGTCATCCTTAATCCAAATTTCACATTTCAACCAAGAAGACAAAAATGAAATTTGTCCTCATTCAGCAACACAGAGCAACTGCCACAGAGGCTCACAGATACATGTCCAAAATGCTGATTGCTTAACCAAGCCAGAATTTTGATATATGTGCAGTTTTAAATGTGACCAAAGCTTTTATGCTTTTATGCTTTTATGCACTTTTATTTTATTGATACTATTTATAGTTATTAGGATATATTAAAACGTCCTTTTTCAGTCATGAATACTTTTTAAAAACAGTCATGTATTAAATATTCAGGTCTTTAGTAAGAAATGTTCACAAATCAATTTAGTCAGAACTCGGGGCGCCTCCGTGATCTCATGCTTATATTCTGCTCTGCGCTGTAGGACACAGATCCATACCGGCAATCAGTGGACAGGTTCTGCTAATCATTGAAGAGATTTATAAAGACGCTAGGGTTCTGTGCTCCTTAAGAATCAGTTCATGCATTCATGCCTTCACAGCTGTTGGGACTAGTGCTTATTCAGACTGTGATTCTATTTATTTTCCAGGTTTTTCCAGGTTTTCTCCTTATTCTTTGTGCTTTGTGTGCCAGTTTCAAGTTTCTTTCCTTCAGTGATTTGTTTTCTTCAGAGCAAATTCTCTGTTAGGTTTTGTTTTCATTCTGTAATATTTACGTTTACATCACACTCAACATCCTTGTCGTACGTCTCCTCAGATGATGATGAATTCATCCAAAACAAATTCTATCCGCTGACTAAAGATCCATCTGAATCGTATAGCACCCTCATAAATAAATACTATCCCTTTTCGTGTCTCTGTGGACTGGATCATGCCTCACTTCCCCGGGTTAACCTTCAAATCCCTACACTTAGTCTTACACAATGGCACACACAGACACACCCACTCCCACTGAGTTGCACACTCCATTTCCATGTTGGAGTGTTGTGTTACAGATGACTAATCTTGCTTTTATTTATCTTGCTAGTAAACAACAAAAAAAACTATTTAAATAACATATAGGGAAAAATGTGTATTCTAACTGAGGAAACCGTCGCCATACCACTTTCAGCCAGTGTTACCCTTTTGGCTGAAATCTACCAGTTTCTGAGGAAAGTTTACCCAATGCTCCAACACAGCTGTGAGATGTTTCTTGCATGTACAGCCAGTTTTAAATCACCCCACACCAACTCAAAGGGATTAAAATCTTGGCGTTAATTTAGTTTTCAGTCTGCACTCAGGGTAAACTTGCTTGGATGGCCAGATCTGGGCAGTTGTTTTGATTGTCCTACACTTAAGACTATTTTCCAGAGAGTGGATCGGCTGATTTTAAATTCTTTTGAGATAATTTTAAATCCCTCACCATACTCATAAGCTGCTTCAATCTTCTTTTTTATTCCATTTGTGATCTCACACGGTGTTAATTTTAAGTAGTGGAGCACACCAAACCAAATGTCTATGTTTTAAATAAGGGAAGCCTGAGTGTGTTTTGTGAAACACTGAGTGTGTTTTGTGATACACCTGTGTGTTATTTGAGTCATTTTAAGTCGGAATAGATGTGGGGATATCCTAATTTTTTTCTTAACCAGAAATTGCTTTTTTATTTGAGACACTAATGAGCCTACCACATCCACATGTTTTTGACTGTGGGAGGAAAGTTGGGCACCCGGCAAAAATGTCGATACAGGAAGAACATTGCAAACGCCACACAAAAAAGACACAGGACACCCCACCCAGGAAGCGCACCCAGGACCTTCTTGCCTTACGGGTGGAATCGCTACCCACTACACAGCTGTGCCCCCATCTTGATCATCTTTTCTTATTGTTCTTCTTATTATTATTATATAAAAAGGGCATTTTGTTTACATTACCAAGCCTTTATAACTAAATTAACACTTGACACTGTTTGTTTAGATGAAGTTTGTTGTTCCTGTGCTAGCCCATTTGCTAACTCCCTGAAACATTACCTGTTTATGTCTCAGACTCATTATCAACTGCTTTCCATTTGCATTCCGACCCTTTTTGCCTTCACTTGGTTTGTTGAGATAATGACAGCATAGTGAAGCATTAGCATACTTTTTTCATTAGAAATACTGTTGCCATTTGTTCAGTAAAAAGCAAAAAACCCAAACATTTAAGCCTATATAAAGCTCCAATTATCACGCCCCATAATCCCTTCCTGCTTTTAGCCTGACTCAGTCTGACCCACCATCCATTAAAATTTAAAACTTACAGTAGCTTAATGTCAAAACATCACCAACTACATATATGAGCACAAATTTTTTATTTTATTTTGATTATATTCTTTGGATTTAAAGATCTCTTAGTCTATTTACTTAGATGTTTTTGTTGAGTATTGAAACTTAAAACAATCTAGATGTGTATATTTGAAAGTGATATAAAAGTTCTGTTTTAAAAGTACGGAGATACTGTATAATCAATATTACAGCTTTCATCCCAACTGTTAAGAGTTTTTAACATGCAAAGAAACGTGGGTCTATAATTGGTCAATGTATTCTCAAGCTACTAGTCGATGCATTCACAGACAAAAGCCCCTTAGTATCTTATTTACAATGTCTGCTACAAAAGCACACTGTTCGTGGGCTTAGTGGCAGATTCTGTTCTCATGTGCATTGCCGGTTTTTCATTTCATTCTTGTCTCCGTTTCCTGACAGCAGCTTGCTCCAGATCACTGTGTGCCTTTGTGTTTTTTTCTGTATTTCTTCATTTCAGCTTTTGTTTAATTTCTCTACATTATCTTGCAATGTGTGCAAATGTAGGAGAAGGTACGGAGATTATGTTAGATAAACTCTACAGACATTAAAAGTAGTAAAAACAATAATAGTAATCTAAAGGGATTGGCTTTATAAAATTTCATACTCAGACACAAGAGTGGAATACTGATCAGGTTTATTTCGATTTATTTTGCTAAAGATGTTTCACTGGCGTTGAGAGCTACGTCTAACCCCTTCTGGTTTGTCTCAATCAGACCACATGCTGTACTGATAAATGTGTGAAAATAAACTACATTATGGATTCACTGAGTAACTGTGTACTGCATATATAGTGAGCATTTGTATGAGTACTCGGTTGTATATCTTTGTGACAAATGTCCCCAAAAGAATCAGAATGTATGATACTTGAGCTTTAGATGTAATATGAATGTGAAGGGAGTGTGTATAGTGTGAAATCACTGACGATGCTTTAGTTTACACATTCTTTTAACTGTAGATTACATGTTCTAATTTTTTCTCATAAGAAATACTTTTTCTTATAGTAATCACTGAAAATGGGTCCCTCAGACTCGAATATGACAATGAGCTGTATTAATTAGCTGTATTAATAAATATGAAATTGTCCTCACAAGTATAGCGATATCAATATATATATATATGTGTGTGTGTGTGTGTATAAATGGTAATGCAAATTATATTTTTAACAGCCATGCTGTCAAGAAAGATTGTAGCAGATGACTGAATGAAACGAAGGCTCCTTCAATGTGAGAAATCAGCAGGGGTCTCTGCACTCAGATGGGAGAAACGCTTCTACAGCATGGATAATTAACTGTACACTACAATTCACTGATATCAAAGACCTTCTGGTTATAATCACAGGGAAACAGAATTAAATCCAAAATCTAGTCATTTATTACTGATTTTGGTTCAATATTACAAACATCATTTTAGGACAATGCTGACATTAGAGGTTTAAACCTGAACAACTAAATTAACCTTCAAGCTCACAATGAGGAGTGACAAACAGGAAATGTATATCTTCCAGTTAACAGTTCCTCTCGCCTGTATGTCCATACAAGACCATTTGCAGTCCTGTGTGAAAGGTTCTTTTCCCAGCAGACGTCCGAATCCCTGCGCCTCCCCACCACTCATCTCCCTGCCACGGGAAACTGCTCACAAGCAGGGAAGCTGCCTTCCTGTTTTCAAAGAGTCTCCTATGGCATGCCGAGCTGCTTCCTGCTCTTTCTCTTTCTCACTCTCTCACACATTTTACCAACATCTGGCTCTCCTCCAACAGTGCAGCTGTGCTGTATTGTCCAAATGAATCGTAGCGCTGACCAAATGAATATGAATGGGAATATATTCGCCAGAAAAACAACAAACAATTAAGATCTAAGATCAGCTTTGATATGCAATGTATAACTGTCTTAATTTTTCATTCATTCATCTTTATTTATCCTGGTATGGCTTAAAGAATCTACATCCGGAACAGTATTGGCATGGAGTAGGAATAAACCATGTATAGGATATCAGACAGTCAACATTCACATAGAAGGGGACTACTGCACTGACATCTGTATTACTATTATTTTAGATATTTTGGATTCAAATTAAAACTTGAAATAGGCATTGAGAAGTTTTCTATCGTATTTCTATATTTATATTTTAACTTAATCATGCACCATCACTATATGTATACCTAAAACATTGGATAACATCTGAATAAATAAATAAATAAATAACCTACAGGATGAATTGTCTGCACTGTAGCAAATTCACACTCCCTCCGTTTTCGCACTGTAGATCATTATGGCTGTGCATAGCAGCATATTATGGAAGTTGTTTCAATCAAATTGTATGAAATCTTTACATTTTGTGTTAGTAATTAATATAGAAATACATAGTATACTCTTTTGTAAACGCAGAATGTAAAATTACAAATTACGATATGATTCCCTTATTATTTGTTTATTTATTTAACAACATAAGGTCTGGCCACTGACTGGACCACTCCAAAATGTGATTCTGTAGTAGATTTAGGTGTTTAGGGTCATTGTCTTGCTGCATAACCCAAATTCTTCTGAGCTTCAGCTGGTGGATAGCCACCCTGACATTATTCTGTAGTATACATTGATAATCTTGAGAATTCATTTTCCCCTTGCTGGAAAATGGCTCAGGCCACAAAGGAGAAAAACAGCCTTAAATAATGATGCTCCCACCACTGTACTTCATCGTTAGGATGATGTTTTAATGTTGGTATTCAGTGCCTTTTATACGCCATACATAGTGCAGTGTGTTCCTCATAAGCTTTTTACCCGTGGTTTCATCATTTTCCCAGTAGTGCTGTGGAGTGTCAAGGTACTCTTTGGCAAAGTTGGTAATGTTTTTTTTAAGCAGCGGCTTCAGTGACTTGCATATGATAGACTCAAGAACAGAAATGTTATCCACTTCTAATGATTCTCTCAAGTCTGTTGTTGTTACACTAGGGTTCTTTTTACCCTTCTGCGCATTCTTAGAGTCAACTTGGCGGTAAATCCACTTCGAGTGAGAGTAGCCACAGTAGACAACTCCAGTCGTAGGCTTGTGGTTAAGGAACCAGCCTTGCGACTGGAAGGTCCCTGGTTTGATTCCAAGTAGTGACAAGTCATGGCT
>JAOUQV010000044.1:9738743-9752344 GCA_028565295.1 Aspidoras spilotus
GGTTGCGTCAGGAAGGGCATCCGGCGTAAAACATGTGCCAGATCCTAAAGTGAGGAACTCGCTGTGGCGACCCCTGGCGACAGGGAAAAAGCCGAAAGATGAAAAAAATGCTTGTTGACAATTCCTTCATTCTTGGTACACCCAACCACAATAAAGTGTTATGAGAACAGCACACAAGAGCTTAAACAATGCCACCACAACTGCGGGTCAAAGTCACTCAAGCCCCATAGCTAAGTAGTATATAAAAGCTGAATGTGCTCCAGTGATACCAGTGATCATATGACATATGCCAGTACATTGTAAAGAACAGTGTGATTTTTCAGCTAGCATTATTTTAGACACAGATTGCTTAAATATTACATATTCATTGTAATTAGTAGAACACTGTGGATAAAAGCAATTCCATTGCTGGATATGGAGATAATAAGTAACACCATTACACTTCTTCTTCTTTTGGCCTCTCCCTTAATCAGGGGTCGCCAAAGCAAGTCAATCGTTCAAAGAACCCTCACCATTTACCCGGGCTTAGGGGTTGGCACTAGAAATACTGGCTTGTGCTCAGTAAAAATACTTGTTAATAATTCACAATATAACATGAAGGGCTGATATTCTGCTCTTTTAACCTCTGTTTGTGGATGTAGGAAAATATGTTCTAGTCTGAATCGCTTGTTATGGCCTTTTACAATTTTACTAAGACTAAAATGTAAAGCACGTGCTGATTTCATACAGTTTAATATCTTTTCTTGCATTATTTACAATGTCTTTCCTTGTAACAATATGATCAATGAGAGCGAGCAGCCATGCTAGTCAAGACATCAGACACCTCTATTTTCTAATTGCTGCCACAGGGCACTAACTGACAGAATTGTTTGTGCCGTGAATTTGCATATGATTTGCAACACACAACTTAGGATCATGTGATATCTCCCAGTCTACTAAGGTGACACTGGAGCTACCATACATATACTTTGTTGCAACACTGGCAGATTAAGATGCCAGAGGGGATGTCAGTGAAGTCAGATGACCGAAATAATTTCTGCTAAATGGAGTAAAATATAATTGGACTTAATATCCTGATGCAGCCACTAAGAGCACACCATTCATAGCTTGTCCTGTCTTTTGCAAAGTGGATAGAACATTTTGTGTTTTTTTGCAGTTGTTTTTCTCCCACAGTGCTTGCTGTTAAAAAAATCAATAAAGGTCAGGATTTAGTTATACAGCATTACACTGCGCTTTTCCACTCAACTGCAACGGCTCTATTTGTTTTGACATCAGCGATTCTTGTGTAGTTGCACACAACACAGAATCTTTCTATGGAATTGAGGAAATGACCTAGTACAGTACATCTTCATATCAGTGTCAATAAATTAGTTCCCTCTTAAAGGAATGAAGGAGGGGAAAAAAATAGAAATTACATCATGGCAAAGTTAGGCAAGAGTATGAGAGGTTCTCTAAAAAAATGTAGATAAACATAGGCCATTTGCATTTAAATTGGCTGAAGCTTCTGAGATTTAAAGAAAAAACATTATACCTTATAACATCATGAAAGCCATTAGTCGCCAGTGACCAGACACCAAGAAAGAATAGGATATGACACCAAGAAGGCACATAGAGTGAATGATATATATATATATATATATATATATATATATATACATATTGTTTTATTATAATGTAATCATCAGATTCTCTACAGGGACAGTTGTATAGACAGATGTCTCAAACAGAATTATAAGACAGACTGTGGCTCCATTGTATCTTTAAAGCCTATTGTGCACAGTTTGGGTAAGTGTTCCAATCAATACAGATAACATCCTGATAATAGCCAGCCAGTCGCAACTAAAATCACCATCCTGTTTATGTTTTATATTTTGTAAGCAGGAAACATCAGTTTTATTTATGCCTATGTTTTTTTCACTGGAGTCAGACGGAAGAGGACGTTACTGGCAGACAGTAGGGCGCACCTGCTAGTGCTGGGACCCAACTATATACACATAAAGCATCATAATATCTTAATACAACTTAATAATGAACCAGTTCAACAGAAGTGAAGTTGAAATCGTATTCGATCTTCGTTACAGTTTATACACATACACACTCACACGGGCGCGCACACGATATTGTACTTACGTATCTTCGAAGTTTTTTCTCCGGTGGGGATTTTCTCAGCCAGCCCTGGCAGACGATCTCACCGCCGCTCATCTTGCCGTCTTGTCTTCCCCAAAAAAGCCTGATCAGGATAGCAGTCACTTACACACATACACGCGCTCCTATAATAAGATGATTATGCAGGTCCATTTAGGGAGAACGCAGAAGCGCGCGCAGACCGACGCTCTCTGTCTGCCGGCCCATCTAGTGACGCGGGAGCGGGGCAGTTTATCTGGAGAACTCGGAAAGGCGCGCCGTCCCGAAGAAAACAGCGTAAATTCTCTCTGTCTTGTTCACTATTTCTTTCTGTCTTTTTCTTTCTCTCCCTTTCTCAAACGCACACGAACCTTTCCTCCGTGCTCCGCGACTGCAACAGATGTTAACCCACTGAGTGAGTAGGAGGAGTTAATCTGCTCGTATTCTGGTGTCGGAAGTTGGTTACGGTGCGTCTTTAGTGCCCACACCACGCCCTCTCAACGGCGTGTTCGCGAGACTCACAACAAATAAATTAGCCTCCAGATCCCGACTGTGAAATCACTCCTACTCCGAGCTGATTATTGTTTTCTGGTGAATTGTGCTCACAAAGAGGCGTGGCCGAGAAAAGGAGGCGGGGATTCGAACTAGTGTTCTGCATAGCCGTGTTCTGTAAACGGCTCTCGGAACGGGGCGGGGCTTTCCGCCGACAATCATGCGTGTGCATCTAAACCAAACCCACAGTATATATTTCCGATTATTATTAGGGGTCCAAGCACCAACAGTTCTGGAACATGATTGTTTCTGTAATTATCAATATCATCATTATTATCATTATTATAATATGTATTATGAATTATTAGAATTATGTATTAAAAGGGGGTTTCCTTGCCACCGTTACTCATATGGGATAAAACGTTTTCTGTAAAGCTTCTTTTGAACAATGTCCATTGTTAAAAGCGCTTTATAAATAAAATTGAATTATTATTATTATTATTATTATTATTGTGTTGGAAGCCTATTGTATTTTATTTTCATTTCTTATCTAACAAGGTGTTGTTTATCATGTTGGATTTTATATCCTCAAATGAATTGGACTTTTTGTTTTTGTCTCAGATGTGGACGCAGTTCGCCCACAATACTATTCCTCTTTAAATTGTACAAAGACAGGACGATTATTATTTTAAAAATTCGTATAAATATCAGCCTGTCTCTTTGGCACTTAAAACGTTTTGAACTGCTGTCTTTTAAAGTGCTTGGGGACTAATTCACTATTTTGTGCGGTGATTTATCGCCCCCCAAAGTCTCAAGGTTTTATGACAGAATTCTTGTCTTTTCTCTCTTTTGTAATGGTGGAATATAATCAATTATTGCTAGTTGGGGATTTTAACATATATACTGATGATGCATCGAATAGTTTTTTTTTTTTATATAAAACAGAGTAAATGCTGGTTTTACTGTACTCAGGTAAACACCATGGCTAATTATTTTAACAACTTGAGACTAGATTATTTAGATTTAAATTTTGATTCGATTTGACTTTATTCTAATTGTGCAGAGTTCACAATCACAGCCATGAAATGCAGTTAGCATCTTACCATAAGTGCAAGATACAGCAATTATTTACATAAAGTGCAAGTGCTGGAGGTAGGAGAAGAGTCAGGTTTACACATTTGCAATGGGTTTTATATACAGTATGCGCAATGATTGTAAACAAGGATGAGCATGACCTTATAAAAATAAGAGGACAAAAATGTTAAATACAACACCTTGGCTAAATAATGATATTTTACACGTGAAAAGGTTATGTAGGAGGGTTGAAAAAGAATGGAAAAAGTCACAGCTGCATGTTCATTATTCACATCTAAGATATGTGGTCAACCTCTAACGATAATTTAAGGCACCTAGATCAAATTATTTATGTGTTTTAATCGTTGCAATAAGCAAAACTCAAAGATATTGTTCTCTACAATAGATTTCTTAAGTAAATTGTATTACCCAGAAGGTTCCCAGCCCTGGGATTGATATTGAACTGCTTTTAAAGTTCTTTCTGGTCGCAGATCTCAGGCTCAATATTGCCCTTCCTACTAAAAAAACGTTTTCATTTGCCCTCAGATTAAACCAGCTCAAAATGTGTCAATCAATTTTCCCCAGTCCCTCTTGCATAAATAAATGTTATTGAACAGGGTTTACATCCCTCTGCCTTTCCTAGTGATATTCTTTCAGCATTGTTAAAAAAGGTCATAGATTCAGTAGGTGTCCATGTTCAGTCAATTGTAAGCCCATGTCGTAGTTCAGGATATGTTCCTGTTTGTTTTAAGTGGGCAAAGGTACAGTCTATTTAAATGACTTGAGGTAACAGACAATCTCAGTGTTGCCCTTAGTCTTAAAAGTTCAACTGAAGCTTCTAGATTTTCTGGATAAAAATTGTAGAGAATTTCCAATCTGATTTTTGATAAAAACATAGTACAGAATCAGTTTTAGACAGGTTTTCATCATATATATATCTAACAAAACACTAATGGTATCTGTTGAAGGTCCTCTGCATGTCTACATTGACCACATCTATATATCTGCTCTTTGGTCGTCCTTTCTGCCTTCTGCCTGGCAGCTCCATTTCTAACATCCTTCTACCAATATATTCACTGTCCCTCCCTTGCACATATCCAAACCACCTCAGTCTGTCCTCTCTAACTTTGTCTCCTAATTTTCCAACCTGTGCTGTCCCTCTGATCTTCTCCTTCCTAATCCTGTCAGTCCTGGTCACTCCCAACAAGAACCTCTAAGCTCTACAACCTCCAGCTTATTTTCTTTTAGTCAGTGCTACTGTCATCAAACCATACAACAAGACTGGTCTCTCTACTCTCTTGTAAACTTTTCCTTTCACTTTTGATGCAACCTTTTTGTCACACATAACTCCTGACACTTTTCTCCATCCACTACATTCTACCTGTACTCTCTTTTTCACCTCGTTTCCACACTACCCACACTGGACAGTTGATCCCAAGTACTTGAACCCACTTCTCCCTGTAGCCTGACAGTTCTACCTTCCTCCCTCTCATTCACACATGTATTCTCTCTAACGAGTGTTGACTTTCATTCCCCTCCTGTCCAGAGTATACCTCCACCTCTCCAAGTTCTCTTCTAGATGTTCCCTCCTCACATCTGCAAACATCATAGTCCATAGTGATTCCTGTCTGACCTCATCTGTTAGTCTGTCCATCACCAGAGCAAACAAGAAAGGGCTCAGAGTCTATCCTTTACCTTGAAGCTTTCCGTCACTCCTACAGCACATCTCACTACTGTCATGCTGTTCTCATACATGATCTGCACCAATCTAATGTACTTTTCAGCC
Source organism: Aspidoras spilotus (assembly GCA_028565295.1). NCBI lineage: Eukaryota > Metazoa > Chordata > Actinopteri > Siluriformes > Callichthyidae > Aspidoras > Aspidoras spilotus. The sequence continues at coordinate 9,744,220 of JAOUQV010000044.1, forward strand.
ACTTCAGGCCTCCTCATACACCACCACAGTTCCTCCTTCGGCACCCTATCATAAGCTTTTTCTTAATCCACAAAGACACAGTGTAGCTCTTTCTCACCTTCTCTATACTTTTCCATCAGCATTCTCAAAGCAAAAATCGCATCTGTGGTGCTCTTACTTGGCATGAAACCATGCTACTGCTCACAAACAGTCACTAATTGTCTAAGCCTAGCTTCCACAACTCTCTCCCAAATCTTCATTGTGTGGCTAATTAACTTTATGCCCCTGTAATTTTTACAACTCTGCATATAAGCCCGTTCTTATAAATCAGTACAAGTATAATTTCCCTCCATTCCTCAGGCATCATTTCACTCTTAAAAATCTCATTGAATAGTCTAGTCAAAAACAACTCTCCTGTCTCTCCTATACATTTCCATACCTCTACCCGTATGTCATCAGGTCCGACTACTTTTCCCTTTTTCATCCTGTTCAAAGCTTTTCTTACTTCATCCTTGCCAATCTTTGCTACCTCCTGTTCCACATTTCCTATGCCTTCTTTCCCGATAATTCTCTTCATTCGTCATTCCTCAAAATACTCCCTCCATCTTTCTCTCACCCTCTCCTCACCTGCCAGTACATGTTTATATGCTCACATCTCAGAAAGTTCCACTAGTATATACGACATTGCGGTGGAGTTCATGTGCGCTCATCTTTTAAATACAATATTACAAAAGCCTTTAAAGGTAGCATTAGTACAATAAGGACGGCCTCAAAGTGCTCTGGTAAAATATATTATATAAAAAAATTATCTTACAAAACCTGCAGGATTTTTTCCGGACTTGGGCAGGGGTAACCTGAGCTAAGAGAACATTCTGTTTATGTCGTTGTTTTGTGATCAAAATTACTTATTGTGATTACTTATTAACATTTTGGTGGAGGGTTTATGACCGATAACTTGATACCTCGGAAAGTCCTCGGATACCTTGATACCACGAAAAGGATACGGTAATATCTGATAAAACTTCCTAACAGCCAACGAACCTGCTTATTGCTGCTTGTGGTTACATTAGAAATATTAATATTTTTGCTAATAACCATACAGGTTCTGAACAAGGCCATATTCTTCACCTATAACCTTCATATAATTTTGTATAATTAATCAGTAGTACTGTGTATGTATATATCAATATATCAATTAATTAGATGATTTTAAGTAAGAAAAATATTTGCATCATATTATATTATTTTGCAAATAGTTCTATTATCATCAATATGCATCAATCTTCTGAAATGGCTACCAATCTCTGTTAAGAATGTTATTAGGCTAAATAATAATTAAAAGCACTTCTAATAAAAAGGGATCATAAAAGGGAGCATAACATTCTAGGTTGTCTATGCTCAACCCAGATCTGTTAAATGTTGTCTTTTGCTGTGTATTGTGCTTTTTGACTGCTTATATGAGTGCAGATGATGACGTAAAAAACAATTTATCAGTGTTGATGGGCCACCTGCCTGGTGTTCCTAATCCAGAAATAATTCTATGTAAGTGTGTGTATGATTGTTTAGTAACAGGCAGGGCCATAGCCAAGGGGTTCAGTTTAGTATGAATATAGGGGCACAAGCCTTTCGAAAACACTAATCATCATCCTCTTTTGTGAGATATTAGTATAATCACTAAATTCATAATATAGGGCGGATAATTTCCTTAGTAGCTACTAGTTGCCTAAACACACAAAACAAATGGTAGAAGACAATAAACTATCAACAATTTATGCTATATCTTCTGCAAAGTATACCGAGTTCCATGTAAGCAAATAAAGATCTTATCAGAAAAGGGCACTGAAAAACAACTTACCAGCCAACAAAGATGGTCTACCAGTTTGACCAGCTTGGTATGTGTTTTGACAGCTGATGTTTGTCACACCATGTTGAATTTTTCAGCTGGAGGATTCATCTGCAACATACTTATAAAAGCATGTACATTATAATGACAATAATATAGTATAGTTACAAAACTAAATCATTGAGTATTAATTTAAAGATTAGGATGAAATAAAAGAATAACCATTACTAATCTCAGAGGATCTTTGAAGTGGTGGTGCAATGGTTTAAACTAGCCATTCGAGATCACAAGCCAGTGTATTTCTAGTGCCGGTCCTAAGCTCGGGTAATTGGTGAGGGTTGCGTCAGAAAGGGCGTCCGGTGTTTTCCATAACAAATCGGTCGCAGCCCAGGTTAACAACAACTGCCACCAGTACTGGTAGGAAACAGGTTACTGGCGGAAATTGGCCTAAGACAAAAAGCAGTGAAGCGTGTAAGAAGAACAAACGAGAACAGGAGAGTCAAGAGGGTAGAACGGAAGACCCTGAATGTAGGGGCCATGACAGAAAAAGGTAGAGAACTGCTGAAATGATGGAGAGAAGAAAAGTGGATATTTTGTGTGAGCAGGAGACAAAGTGGAAGGCCAGCAAGGCTTGAAGCATTGGTGCAGGTTTTAAACTGTTATATCAAGGGGTGGATAGGAAGAGAAATGGAGTTGGGGTGGTCCTAAAGAAGGACTATAAAAAGAGGTGAAAAAGGTGTCAGATAGGGTGATTAGTTTGAACTAATAAATTGAAGGTGGATTGGTGAATGCTGTCAGTGGCTACGCAACACAAGTTGGATGTAAGTTAGAGGAGAAAGAGAGATTCTGGAGGGAGCTAGATGAAGTGGTAGAGAGCATTCCCAGAGAGGAGAGAGTGGTGATGGGCAGGTTGGTGAAGGAAACAGGAGGTAAGGAGGTTATGGGCAAGTTTGGTGTTAGGAATAGAATATTTCCAAAAGACGGAGGAGCACAGGGCGGCCTACAAAAGTGGAGGCAGAGTCACACAGGTAGACTACATCCTGTGTAGACGAGGTCGCTTGAAAGAGATTGGAGCCTGTAACGTAGTGGCAGGGGATAGTGTAGCTAGACAACATCGGATGGTGGTGTGCAGGATGACTCTGGTGAGGAAGAAGGCAAATGTAGAGAAGAGGACAAAGTGTTGAAGTTGAAAAGAAGGAATGCTGTGAGGAGTTGAGAAAGGCTTTGGGTGGTAGCAAAGAGCTTCCAGATTACTGGGTAGCAGCAGCAACAGTGATTAGACAGACAGGCAGGAAGGTATTGGCGTGTCGAGTCAGGTGAAAGACAGCAAAGAATAAGGAATTGCAGGAGGTTAATCAGAGGAAGAGGTTAGCAAAGAAGAAAGGGGACAGGGAGAGAACTGAAGAGAGTAAGCCAGACTATAAAGAGATGAAGGATAGGATAAAGAGGGAGGTAGCAAAGGCTAAGCAGACGGCCTATGATGAGTTGTACTGGAGGTTAGACAGTAAGGAAGGAGAGAAGTTGTCACCTTGCAAGGCAGAGAGATGGATACAGGAAAGGATGTGCAACATGTCAGGGTGATTAAGAATAGAAACGAAAAGGTACTGACAGGTAAGGAGAGGGTGAGGGAAAGATGGAAGGAGTATTTTGAGGAGCTGATAAATGAAGTGAATGACAGGGGAAGAAGAGTTAAAGGCATAGAAATAGTGGAACATGATATAGCAACAATTAGCAAGTATGAAGTAAGGAAAACTTTGAAAAGGATTCAGAAGGAAAAAGCAGTCTGACCTTATGATGCACTGGTGTAGGTATGGAAATGTATAGGAGAGATGGGAGTGTTGTTTTTGACTGGATTATTCAATGAGATTTTTCAGAGTGAAATGATGCTTGAGGAATAGAGGGAAAGTTACTTGTACCAATTTATAAAAACAAGGGTGATATGCAGAGTTGTAGCAATTACAGAGGCATAAAGTTAATGAGTCACACAATGAAGATTTGGGAGAGAGTAGATTTGGGAAAGCTTAGACCATCAGTGACTATGACCAGCAGTATAGTTTCATGTCAGGAAAGAGCAACACAGACGTGATTTTTGCATTGAGAATGCTGATAGAGAAGAATAAAGGAAGTCAGAAAGTGCTACACTGTGTCTTTGTGGATTTAGAGAAAGCTTAAAATTGGGTGCCGAGAGAGGAACTGTGGTATTGTTTGAGGAAACCCGGAGTGGCTGAAAAGTATGTTAAATTGGTGCAGGACATGTAAATGGGACAGATAGTTTCAAAGTAAAGGTGGCACTGCATCAAGATAGGCTCTTTGCCCCATCTTGTTTGCTCTGGCGATGGACAGACTAACCAATGAGGTCAGACAGGAATCACCATGGACTATAATGTTTGCAAATGATATTGTGATTTGTAGTAAGAGCATTTGGAAAGGTGGAGGTATGATCTGTAAAGGAGGAGATTGAAAGTCAACACTTTCAGAATACATGTGTGTGAATGAGAGGGAGGCAAGTAGAACAGTCAGGCTATAGGGAGAGGTTGTCACAAATGTGCATGAATTCATATACCTAGGATCAACTGTCCAAGTAGTGGGAAGTGTGGTGTGGTGAAGAAGAGAATACAGGTAGGATGGAGTGGATGGAGAAAAGTGTCAGGAGTGATGTGTGACAAAAGGTTTGCATTAAAAGTAATAGGAAAGATTTATAAGAGAGTAATAATCCCAGCCTTGTTGTATGGTTTGGAGACAGTGGCACTAAGAGACGGGAAGCAGAGCTGGAGGTTGCAGAGCTTAAGATGTTGAGGTTTTTGTTAGGACTGACCAGGATGGACAGGATTAGAAATTAGAACAACAGAGAGACGGAACAGTTTGAAAAATTGGGAGACAAAATTAGAAAGGGGCGATTTAGATGGTTTGGAAATGTGCAAAGGAGGGACAGTGGCTATATTGGTAGAAGGATGTTAGAAATAGAGCTGCCAGGCAGGAGGCAGAGAGGACGACCAAAGAGGAGATATATAGATGTGGTCAATGTAGACATGGAGGTAGTTCGTGTGAAAGCAGAAGATGCAGAGGACAGAGTGAGCTGGAAAAGATTTACTGGCTGTGGCAACCCCTAAGAGAGGCCTAAAGAAGAAGAATAAAAGAGGTGGTGCAATGGTTTAGGCACCGAGTTATACCTCTGAAGGATGACTGTTAAACCGAGTCAGCAAGGTCCTTAACCCTTGGTTCCAGAGAACCAAAGGAAATTTCACTGGGCTGTGATATATACAAAGTATGTCACAAAGTAAGTCTTTGGCATGTACAGAACATTTGGGCTATGTAACCAGTATCAGCCGCATCTAGTATCTCAGTTTATGGAAAGGGACCACCTCAAGTCCAGCAATCCAAGTGATAATATTGAAACTCAACAGCAAATTGTGTTTTTGTGTTTGTGTGTGTTAGACAGTTATGGGTTGTGATGTTAGAAAGAACCGTATCAGAAACAGCCTGAATTAAGAAATATTTGACCATGATTAAGAAATATTTAGTGTACTTTTGGAAGGTGGATTATAAGGGTTAAATGTGTGTGCTTGAGTGGTCAGTGCTGAGTGACTAAGATTACATAATGTACAAGTTTGAGTGACAAATAGAATAGAAATAGTAACTTTACCTACAAAATGTAGGTACATCTACAGTATTTGTTACTTTTAAATTTAAAATAATGGCCAACAAGCATTTATTTATAAATCCTATTAAACAATTAGTCTAAACAAACAAACAAAATATAAAACGTAATTAACAGAATACTAAATATGCAAACAAATGTCTATTTATACTATACATCTTTGAGTTTGTAAATATATATTTAGAAACTGCGTTTTTTTAACAGGAGATTATATATTTTTTCTTCATTTTCAGGTTAAAAATTCCTATTTTGTTGATGTTTTTATTTGGAATTGAATGTGTAGTGCTCTCTTTGTGTATAAAGAAAATAATGCAATTATGAGGATTAACCTTTTTCCTCAGTTTTCTCACTGCTACCAATTTAAACACAACTTATTAAGAATTATTGAAGCAGACTATATATTAGGTTAAAAAACAAGCCTTTTTCTGATAGAGTTTAATATTTAAATGTTGTATTTTGTATGTTTTAATTTTTTCATGCTGTTTTAACCCTTTCCTCTGCTGATACACACTCTTGTAAATAAAATCCAAAAAGAATCAAAACTATATAAAGTGTAATTACAATACGCATGTTCAAATGTAAACTGGGCTTTACTCCCACTTCACAATAGCTGTCAAGAAGCCTTCCAGGTACAGTGATACCTTAGTCTGGCAAAGTGAGACAAACCGTACACATTTGCAAGTGATTTGCATGTCAATTACACGCTACTGATTACCAAATAAGTTCTGGGATCAAGATCTTCACTTACTCACAATCTAATGTTTTGTATTTTCCACATTTATTTATTTTTTTACAATAGAATTAATTCTCATGGTATAGAAGCAGCATTTCTCTTATTAAAATGAACACTCAAGTCTTAATAAAATCTGAAATAATTTACCGTTGCTTTCCATCTGTTCCTGCACATTATTCTCCACTATTATTCTGTAAACACTCTGCTAAACATAAGAAACAAAGCCACATGGTTTTAATTGGTTTATTATTTTATAACAGGCTGCTTCATAACATACATGAATGTGAAAATCTGGGGAAGGGAATAGTGTCCTTGATATTGTCTATTCCTAAAACACACTGCAGGTACCTCTCAAAGCCCATCCCGAAGCCACCATGAGGTACTGAACCAAATTCTCTCAGCTGAAGATACCTGGAAAAAGAAGATACAATGTGAGTAAATTTACAGTTTATTTAGCCAAGAACCATTCATGTCTAAAATGTGTTTTGAAAGCAGTATGATCTTACCATGCATATGTGTCATCTAATCCAGACCTAAAACAAGAAATATTGTTTAGTGATTAAAAACACTATTATAAACCAGCCATTAGAGACTATTTCAATGGGCATGTTAGTGAAAGAAACAAAGGAGATGAGGAGGTGATGGGCAAGTTTGGTGTTAAGGATAGAAGCCTAGAAGGACAGATGGTGGTGAATTTTGCAAAGACAATGGAAATGTCTGTGGTAAACACATATTTCCATAAGAAGGAGGAGCACAGGGTGACCTACAAGAGTGAAGGCAGGAACACACAGGTAGACTACATCCTGTATAGACAAGGTTGCTTAAAGAGATTGGAGACTGTAAGAAAGTGGCAGGGGAGAGTGTAGCTAGACAACATCGGATGGTGGTTTGCAGTATGACTCTGGTGGTTAGGAAGAGGAAGAAGGCAAATGTAGAAATGAGGACCAAATGGTGGAAGTTCGGAAAAAGAGGAATGCTGTGAGGAGAAAAAGAATGAAAAGTAGAAAAAGAGCTTCCAGTTGACTGGGTAGCAACAGCAACAATAATTAGACAGACAGGCAGAAAGGTACTTGGTGTGTCATCTAGACAGGTGAAAGACAGCAAGTAAACTTGGTGGAACAAGGAAGTGCAGGAGATTATTGAGAGGAAGAGGTTGGAAATGGGACAGGGAGAGGACTGAAGAGAAAAACCAGGAGTATAAAGCGATGCAACGTAGGACAACGAGGGAGGTAGCAAAGGCCAAGCAAAAGGCCTATGATGAGTTGTACGAGAGGTTAGACAGTAAGGAAGGAGAGAAGGAGTTGTATCGCCTTGATGAAGTATAACAGAATCACTGGGAAAAAAAAGAGTGGTAGGCATAGGAAATGTGGAACAGGAGGTAGCAAAGATTGGCAAGGATATGGTATGGAAAGCTTTGAACAGGAAGAAGAAGGGAAAAGCAGTCGAACCTGATGAAATACCAGTAAAGGTATGGAAATGTATAGGAGAGATGGGAGTGCTGTTTTTGACTAGACTATTCAATGAGATTTTTGAGAGTGAAACGATGCCTGAGAAAAGGAGGGAAAGTGTACTTGTACCAATATATTAGAACAGAGGTGATGTGCAGAGCTGTAAATATTACAGGGACATAAAGTTAATGAGCCACACAATGAAGATTTGGGAGAGAGTTGTGAAAGCTAGACTTAGACAAGCATTGACTATTTGTGAGCAGTAGTATGGTTCCATGCCAAGAAAGAGCACCACAGATGCAATTTTTGCTTTAAGAATGCTGATGGAGAATTCTAGAGAAGGATAGGGGGCCGAAGGAGGAACTGTGGTGGTGTATGAGGAAGTCGGGAGTGGCTGAAAAGTATGTTAGATTGGTTCAGGACATGTATGAGAACAGCATGACAGTAGTGAGATGTGCTGTAGG
>JAOUQV010000044.1:9787748-9798074 GCA_028565295.1 Aspidoras spilotus
AAGGAGGCCCTACACCATACTAATAAATGATTGTGGTCTAAAACCAGGTGTTCCAGTTTCATTGTCTAACCCCTGTACTTACAGTTCTGACAGTTTTACTGTATGTAGCACATTTTGCTAAATATATGTAGTGGGATATACTATAAGAAATATACAGTATCCCAAAACCTAATTCCTCAACAATTGTTGCTGTTTGCTTGAAATACTCATCAGCACAACTAGTCAAAACAAGACAAAACCGTGACATTAGATCAATGTAAACACAAAATATTCTTTATTTTTTCTTCCCCTCTTTACCTAAAGACTACACAGATTCACTGCTGTAGCTCTAAAATGTATCTACATGGGCATTTTATTTACAGCTTATTTTTTCGTCCTCTTATTTACAGATTCAAAGAGAAGCGTTATAAACACAGTGTTGATAACAAACAGAAAAAATATCAAAATGAAAAAATTAAATTAGTCCAAAACTTTAAAGTAATTACAGCCTCACAACGCAGTTCTTAGTGAAGTCACCACAATGCGTTTTCTTTGCTTCCTTCAAGCTTTTTTTTTTTAATACAGCAAAGAATTATAGCTGTATCCAACATTCAAGTGACATCCAAATAAAAAAATACGCTTGACAGTATTTTACAGGTCGTGAGATTCATCATCCTTTACCCCAGTCATACAAACTGTAATAAGAGAGTCAGCTAATGTACAGTTATGCGAGTGGTGCGTGTTACACCATGACACCATTTCCAACACATGAACACCATTTTGTTCCATCTGAAGACACAGTTTTATAATAATAATAAAAAAAATACAGAGGCTACACTTGATGTTGTTTGCAGTTTAGTAGGTAGTTAAGCTATAAGACACACAAAGAAGCAAGTTATATCCACATTGTGGGTTGCCAGATTGGCATGCATTTCAAACCCACTGCTTGTAGAAAGGAACTACATGCCTGCAGGATGTAATGCATTGCAGGCATCTTTGTGAGACAGACTCTTTTGTTTCATATCCTGGGCACTTAAGACTCTGGCCCCAGGCATCCCACTGGGGTTAAAATCTGTCCTCAGCTAAGTGTCCAGTGCAAGCACTTGAAAATGTTCAAGAAGGGAAAAGACAGATGGACATCTGAGGGTGTGTTCTAGTAATGTGTCGGATTATTTACGTGTTCCTGTGTTTATATATATATATATATATATATATATATATATATATATATATATATGTGTGTGTATGTATATATATAAACACAGGTATGTATATATAAAAGCACTTATGTCTCTTGAACAAATGGGCACCATGAGGAGCAACATTGGTTGAAAAAGCACAATACTAAAATAAATACTGTTATCCTTAAAGGAATGGTCTAGCCTATTAAAATCTGCTTCAACAACAAAAAACAAATTAATTTAATGGACTGACATTCGCAGACATACTCTATACACTCATATACTGTATATTCCTTGTGTTGGAATACGAAACATTGATCAAGTACAACAACTTGCAATTAAAAGGGACAACAGTTCACATTTTGAAAATGTATTCACATTATATTCTTTTTCATACATGTAGCTATGTCATATTTTTTTAGGTGGCTTTATTTATTTTATTAAAATATTCTTTTTCCACACAGATATTTTACTATATGTTCCAGCAATGTATTTTATATATGTTTAAACCGCTTTTAAAGACCACTGGGAACTGTTTAGTCTTTTTGCCACTTTTCTCTTTTTGGATAAATCTCATTCAATAAGGAGTTTCACATTCTGTGTTCAGAGTATGAGCATGCGTTTTATGATTTCTCCTTCTTTTTTATTCATTGGCCAAATTTAAATAGTTAAGAAACACTAGGCAGTCTGGCAGTCCTGAAATGGCACTTGACACCAATTCAAGAGTTGTTCATGATAAGGACGGGGGAACAGAAGCCTGAAGAACATACAGTGAAGTCCTTGTTTAAGTGTGGCAGGCGTTCATGTATAAAAAGAATTGATTTAAAAAAAAAGGCTCTCCTTGGCTGTGGGTGAGAAAAGTCAGGCTGGACTGAATGCCAATCTGCTCGCTTTCCAGTGATCAAAATGCATTACGAGCCATCTTCCAGGATCCCTTTGATCTGAACTGTAGAAAAGAATTCAGTACTAAATAACTAATGTTAGTCATGTCATTCCTCTAGCAGTCTCATTTGGCTAAAAACTGCTAGGCAACTGTATAAAAAAGCAAATAAAAGCACTCGAATGTCAATGCAGTATCACTGCCTGTAGGCCAGTCGTAAGTAAGGCCGTCTAAAAAACAAACAAATAAAAAAACAACACAAAATAAAATAAGAAAACATTCAGCAAAGTGGTCACACAAGCAACATGTCTTTGGCAAAAAGTCCTGGACGCTGAATCAGAGTGGGGCTTGTGTTCGTGTCACCTGCGGCCCATCTCGCTCTGGCGTAAAAAGTGAATGTTGCTGATGCTGTCGGCCAGCTCAGGGAAGTGTTCCACAGGTACTGCATAGTAACCGTCATACCCTTGCACACGGCCCGAACTGAAAATCTGCTGGCGCTCAGTGTCAGTCCAGGCACGTGAACCGTCCTCTCCCTGGCGCAGCTGGTGTCGTTCGTGGTGCCAAGCGGCTAATATGACTCTCTGGCGAGTCATTTCCAGCACCCGAGCCTTTTCTTCATCCAGACTGCTTCCATAGCGCACATTCAGGCTTAGAGCACCATGCTGCAGCTGCACATCGGTTATACGCCGAGCTCGGCCACTCAGCATGGTATTCACCTGTTGCACTGTCACATTAGTTCCTGTCTCTAACACTTTCCTCCCCACAGTCATACCCAGCAAGGCCAAATCACCCTCTGCTGAAGACAATTTCACAAAATAGTGTGTGTCCATGGCATCAATTGTGAAGTGAAGATCTTGAAGGTAGACAGCCTGGTCCAGAACAGCAGCTAACCGCCTGTCATCCTCACTTGCCAGGCTGATGATGTCAGCACTCACTTGACCCTCTCGAATGGCTAGCTTTACCCCCTTGCCGAAGATTGAAGCCCCAGTGGCAAAGAATGTGTTGAAAGGTGACTGAGGGCAGCCAGCACCACTTGCACTGTAAATCTGGTCAAAACGCTCCAACTTGACAAAGGACTTAAGTTGCCTCTGGACCTCACACTGCACCCCAAGCACAGACTGCAAACACAGACAAACAAAAGCATTAAAATAACTTAGAAAAGCAGAAGAGTGGGACACAAGTTTACTATTTTTGCCATGAAAATTGTATCTTTTGAGTCTGTCTAAGATGTTACTAATAATAATAATGTCAATTTTTTCAAGCCCAGTCTAAATAAGTTGTTATATCGACCAGAATTGTAGCACTTCACTCTATGACACTGATGGTGACCTGCATTTTGTAACTTGTAAAATTCTTTATATAAATAAAACCAATTAAAGTTTAACCCTGACTAGACACGTCTGGTATGAACATAAAAATGTCTGCATCTGTTTTTTACCCCCATGTCTGCTCTGTAGCAGCAGGCTTAATTGCACCGCCCGTCTCTCTTGAGTAACTAACTCCCAGGAGTTACTGATGGCTGGCTCTGGGTTGGTGATCTCAGCAGGAAGCTGTCTTTTTTCTCTCCGTACTCAGACACTCATGCCTCTCACAGTCGAGTTCTCCGTCTGCTTCATTACCACTTCAAAACACCTTTCATTTTCATTTTCTGTCTATTCACTATAACCCTTTCTGCATTGTGATGAAGTTTTTGAAAGAAAATAAACACTATTTTTGGTGACAACAATGTGATTCATCAGCAAGAACTACTGCATAATGTTTTGCTTCTGTTGCAAAATTGGCAGTAATAGATTCACACAACTGCTATTCTAATATTAAAATGTGTTCTCTGGATCTAACAGATCACATCACAGAGCTGGTGGATGTTAGTGACCTCCGCTCCTTCACCTTCCGTTTTAGAATAACACAATGATGCTAAATAGAGTTTAGGTCTGCAGACATGCTTGATCAGTCCAGCATCTTTAACCTCAGTTTCTTTAGCAAGGCATGTGTGTTTGGGGTCATTATTATGGATTAGTGATCTGCGGCCCAGTTCCCAAAGGAAGGTCATTATGCCATTCTTCAGTATGTCACAGTACACATTGATATTCATGATTCTCTCAATGAATTATAGCTCCCCTCACCACTCCTGCGGCCCCAAATCACAACACTCCGACCACCACGCATGACTGTAGGCACAACACACTTGTCTTTGTGTATCTCACATGGTTGCCACCAAACACACGTGCCAGCGTCTGAACCAAGTAAGTTTATCTTGGTCTCAGCAGACACTCAGAACATGGATCAAATAATAATTAGGTTTTGTTTGCGGGCTTTCTTGTGCATCATCTTTAAAAGAGGCTTTCTTCTGGGAGGACAGCCATGCAGACCAATTTGATGCGGGGTGTGGCACATGGTATGAGCACAGGGACAGGCCAGGCTGACCCCCCACCATTTTAACTGATACAAAAATGTTGGCAGAGCAACCTATGCATATGATGCTGTTTGAAGTGGAACCTGTTATGTTAAGCTGTCTTGGCCACCATGCTGCAGCTCAGTTTCAGAGAGCTAGCAATCGTCTTATCGCCTAGGCCAACTTTTTGTAGGGCAACAATTAATTTTTAAGATTCTTAGCGAGTTCTTTGCCAGGAGGTGCCATGTTGAACTTCAAGTGATCAGTATGACATCAAATTTAACATAACTGCTATCCATTCACACCCAAGACCTTGTAACTCTAAAGAGTCACATGACAACGGGGAGGGAAATGGCTAATGGGCACAATTTGGCCATTTACACTTAATGACTTTTGTTGCCAGCTGTTTAGACATTAATGGCTACGTGTTGATTTATTTTGAGGACAGAGCAAATTTACACTGGTATACAAGCTGTACACTGACTATTTTATTACATTATATCAAAGTGTCATAGCTTCACTGTCGTCCCATAAAAGAGTTTTACTCACTTTGTGTGTGTGTATATATAGCAAGAGGGAGAATGTAAAGAATGTAAAGAATGAGAATGTAAAGAATGTAAAATTCAGTCTTTTTTACATAACTACATCTTATACTTTGTCTTTGCTAGGATACCACAAACACACACTTACTCTCTCTCTCACTTTATGGTGAGAAAGGATGTGATAGCAAGTTGAATGGGTTTAGCTGTTAATGTAAGTATCTCTGGCAGGACACACTGTCTGAAAAACATTTCACACCCTACAACCCCAATTTGTAGAATGCCAACTCTTTGACCTTAGTTAGAGTACGAACGTGTGTGGGGAGTGGGGATGACAATGCCTGACCTGCCATCTACCAGCACGTCTCGGCTAGAAAAAGACTGCATGAGTCAAGTAGTGTACAGTGGCCAGAGTGCCAGCAGGAACATTGGTCCCGGGCAACAATCAATGTCATATGCTTTTAGTGGATGCTTCCAGGAAGATCAGTCCACATGCCCCAGCCATTTTATAATTTATCTTGATGCCACTTAAGCCTTTTGTAAGTATAACTGAAAGAGTAATACATTTAAAGCTAGAACTCAGTTTTCCACCACTTTTTGAAAATGTCTAACATGCAAAATACATCACGATCAGTTTAAGATGCAGCCAACCTCATGCTTCAAAGCAACACCAGTTAAATTCCAAGAGGCTGACTCTTACAGAAATGCCAATAAAGGAAAAAACAAGCCATGTGCACTATTTCTGCATATATGCATAGAGTACTATTAGTTATAGGCAGCACAGTAAAGAACCTTTATGTGGTCAATGTATGACATGAATTATTAAACAAGAATTCTTCACCTATTGCTGGACAATCCTTTTCACATGATTAATCGGATTTATTACTATTTATTACTATAATCTCAGACAATTAATATCTCACATTTTATTCACTGTTTTAGAAGCAGAATACTTCTACCTTGAGCCTGATCTTAGTCATCACACTATTCTTCCTCTCCTTTGTCTATTTTCTGCCTCACGTGAATGCTCACTGGTGCACAACGAGGTGAAGAAACCCCACAGAAGTACTTCTTGTCATCTCGATAAAATGCTTTTTCATGTGTAATGGAACCGAATTATTGCACCACTACAGTATTTTTTTTGATAAACAACCCCCTGCTTTATGGTTTTCCTTTATGAGCCTTAAGTTAAAGAATTTCGAGGTTACTGCAAAAAGCATGCCAGCTTTTGTCACATTTATAATGAGTGGCTCCTTCCTCATTATTCCTCATTCTCCGCAATCTCGGTGTATACTTTAAACGAAATATGGGCATTATGGAGAAAACAGCCCACTTTAAAACCTCATAGGAGCAGCGCTAGTTTTTTAGAGGCTATTAGAGGTTTTTTTATGCAGCTTTTTTAAAAGCTCATAACTGACCCCATAATTATATTTTCTAAAAGCAATTCTGGCAGCAATTAGAATCATTTACTTTCACCCAAAAATAGAAAATAATGTCTGTAAGTGGAGTGGGCATATTTATGAGTAATAAAGTAGCTACACCTAGACTAATGAGTCAGAAATGAATCAACCACTGATTCATCATACCATTGTCTTATTACCTAAGCACCAAAGATGAAGTTTGGAACACTATAAAAAGAACGGGCAAGCTTCAGATTTATAAAATTCCCACTGAATTACACTACATGGTCAAATGTTTCTGGACACCATGTCATAAAACCCATGGGTGTTTTATTTTACAAGATAAGAAATGTTTTATACATTTTAATAACACCAAACCTGTAATCACCCATGCCTCTAATCACCTTTTGCTAAATATAAATAAACATATGACAGAGTATGTAGTAGCATTAAGAAAGCATCTAGGAAAACATGGTCTATCACGACTGAGGAGAAGATCTTCACAGAGCCCTGCTCTCAATCCCGCCCAAAACACTTTAAATAAATGTGTTCCTAGATGAGCGGAGGTCATTAAAACAACAAGGACTATTCAACATGCACATGTGGGTACGATGGTTGTGCCCATACACATTTGGCCATATGGTGTACATAAAATAAATACACAGTAAAAACTATGTAGATCTTGAATTATGGTTGTTTATTCTTTGGAAATGGGCTTGAAAGAGGAACAGCGGTGCCCCTAGAGAGGAAGTCTGCTATGTGTAGCTTATAGATACGTACTATTTGGACTGAGATTGGACCCAGAGGAAGCCTTATTAAGTATCCTTTGGTAAAATAAACTCTGCCCCAGCTGTTTATAGAGGAACAGGATTTAAAGATATGACAAGTCTTGAAAATTGCATTGCTTTCAGCATTAAAAGAGGCTTATCATGTGGTCAGGTTAGCGATAAATATAGTGTAGATGGAAATTAGTCTAGCCAGTGGGGGTTTTCTTTCATCTAATGATTTCATGACATGCTCACATGATTTAATCAAATTTCAACTAGGATTTATAACTGCGCATGCTGGCAAATCAACGGCTGAATACATTAACGTAGAACAAAACTGTGTGTAATTATTTTCCACAGAGTGATTTCATTAAGTTGGTTTTGTAGCACTTGAACCAAATGAAAAATAAAGACCTTTGTAGCCTGTGACCTTCTTAGAAGCTTGGAAACACCTGGCACTACTATTAGGGGCAACCTAACAAGAAGAGATAACCTGAGATGGCTGCTCTTTCATCTGTCTCCTCCTGTCACCAGATTATTCGTTTGCTAACTGGTTTTACATGTGTCTTATTCTGTCTTCCTTTCCTTTTTTCATGTTTCTGTAAGTACATAGCCAGAGTGTCTGTGGTGGCACACGTTGCCCCAGCAATCTGTAGTGCCACCCCTGAATTTTATTGGCTATAGTAGTTTATTTACTGATTGACATCTCATTTCATCTCTTGTTGAAAGAAGCATGCAATTTAAAATCAAGGAAGTCTGTGACACCTCAATTCGTATCACCAAACATCATATGAAATTCAAGTGTTAACACTGTGTTTGAGAATGCGAGATTGCCTCTCATTTCCAGTCATTATTTCAATTCTTTTCTTTTTTTCTTTCAAGTTACATACTGATAGTTAGTTAAAATGGCTTGCTAAACACTAACTTTAGTTTACTAAACTACAAGAGTTTGTAGATATTCTACAATGTCCATGCACCCCAAAATAGCCTTGGTCACACCATATATAATAATCTGCCTAAGACACTGAGTCTCTCAGTTTATCGCATGTGATTTACATTCAGAAACTAGAGCGCCGGAGGGAACCCACATAGACACAAGCAGAACATACAAACTCCACACAAAAAAAGATGACCCTGGGACCTTCTTGCCGTGAAATGGCAGCGTGATCCACAGTTCTACTGTGCTACTCTGAAAACAAAAATTACAAAGAATTATTTTATAGCCTGGATAGCTCAGTTAGCTCAATCTGTGCAATGATGGAATATGACATGACAAAAATATGTCTGATATGATTGCGAAGAACCTTTGTTATATTTCAAAACCTGTTTTTCTATATTATGCTTGCTCACCCATTCTCCTTGAGTGTGCATTTGAGGTCTGCATGAGCCCTGTCAATCTGATTGCTTAAAATGGATCTATCGCTTCACATTTAAAATCTCATATCTCAGACATCCGAAACTCCGGATGCCTTGTACCTCCAAACGTCTGTCTATTACGGCGCATCCATTTACTATTCAGACTATACTGATGACATCTGGCTGCTTCAAATACTTGACTGTTGTCAGCTGAAAGAACTAGTGAATTGTATAGTTCCTCAACATCTCCAATTCAACAAAGCAAGCAGACATGTACCTTTTCTTATTAGCAATCATTTCGAATGCCCTGAAAACCTGTAGTGCTGTATCAAAAATAAAAGATATCTTTGGGTGTTAAGAAAAACACAGCTTTCAATACACACCTACTCACTACCCCTCAATACAAACTAAATAATTCAAGTGACTTAAAGAAGACGCACTGGTTTGAAAAGTCTAAGAATCAGACTGTGGAAAGTGGAAAATGAAAGACGAAAGAAATAGGAAGATAAAGGGTGTGTAAATCTGAGCTGAAATCAATGGCCAGTGGTGGAGAAGATATGGAATGAATATCCCTAATGGCAGGATTATTACAAGCCAGCTTTATTTTGACCCTCCGTTTGAGATGCGGGAGCAGTGGGTGTGCATACTGACCACTGATTTGATCTGATTACTCTGGGCTTTATAAGCAGGTTACAAAGTAAAGGCTCTGCTTACAGGTTTAAGGAATATAATCTTTATGTGTCATTCTATACTTCCCAATCCCTTCCACTGAAATCAGCATAATTCTAGATAATTCATTAAATTATCCTTGTGGGAAACAGCCAAATATCTCCTACATACCTTCATTCACATTTCCTTTGTAAAACTAGACCAAAATGTAGGTAGAAACTTGCATAACGCCAGTGTATATACAGCAGATAAACAGTATTGTCTTACAGCTGTATTTTGTAGTGCACACTTTGTCATATATGTTTAATTTTTATAAATTAATGCATTAATAAAACAAAACAGAATAATGTAATTTTCTATACATTACTTCTCTAGACAAAAAACAAAAAAAGTGTTTTTAAGATAGAATTATTGCAACATATTACATAATATACAATTTTTTTATTTTTTAACACATACTAATGAAAGTGGCTGTGTTTCGCTGCAATAAAGAAGCAGTTGTGGCAGTAAAAATCCAGAAGAACTGTTTCAGAATTTCCAAGATGCTCTCTAAAACCAAATTATTGGAAAAAGCACACTGAATATCTTCACTGCAGTTTGTAGTGCCTTATATTATGTAGAAACATTTCATTATTGACAAATGTCTCTTTTTTTACAGTTTTAATAACTGTAAAAAAAGAAATTTGTAAATTCTAAGATGCTATACATATTATACAGTTTTTCTGGAGAAATCTGCTACCATACTTCTTTTTTATTGCAGCAAATCTGACCAGCACTTTATTACGGTTTTGTCTGCAAAGTGCTTAGTTGTGTATTGTGTTTATTTCATTACTAATATAAATTATTTTTTTAACATTTATTTTAAAAGTAATGCCTGAAAATGTGCCGTACTTCTGTACTCAGTTAAACATATGCTGGGCTAAAATATACCACAAGAACTGCTTAAATAGAGACTTGAATCACCATTCATTCAAAAGTATGCTACATATCATTCCATCATTTTGTATACACATCATAAACATAGTGTGTTGAGCTCTGGTGATTGAGAAGGCCATACTATAAGATTTATTATATAGATATACTCATTAAACAAATCAATGTCTACTTGTGCCCGATGGATTTCAAAATTGCCATCCCGGAAAGACTACACTCATTAGAATGTA
>JAOUQV010000044.1:9886300-9897437 GCA_028565295.1 Aspidoras spilotus
TGCAATTAATGAAGATTGGCCACCAGGCTTGTCCAATTTAGCCATGAAACCTTCCACACTAAAATGACAGGTGTTTCGGTTTCATTGTCTAACCCCTGTATATCTATCAAAACCTATCCATTACCTCATGCCCTATATATTCTCTCCACTTCTTGGAAAGTGTTCCCTAGACCTCAGGTGGTTTATCCGACGCCCTTCCCTTAGACATCTTCCCTCCCGGGAACAGAGATCATTTCACTCTATCAGCCTCACACTCCCCCCCACAATGATCAGGTCAATCCTCCCTAAGTATCAAATATCTATGGCAAATACGAGAAGGTGCTTCTTTGACTGATGCCATGCTTCTTTAATCGATCTGCTCTGCTCCTCCTTCTACTCACCACCCCTCGCATGTCACAGATGGACCATGGCCCAGGAGCTTTTAATTAAAGAGCATGTGAGAACAGCTCCCAGCTGCCACCTTTGCGAAAACCGACACCTCACGTTTCCCCCCGCCCTATCTCACTGCTCTTGCCTATCAATGATGCTTTTAGTGAACACAAGAGAGAGGACAAAATGAACAGGACAAAACAGCCTACACTGGAGGAGGCCAGATGTCAGCAGCTGTGCTGCATGGTCACTGTGCCATACACGAACAAAAAAAGAATAAAAAAGAAACCATTCTTCTTTCAGAGCGAGAATGCAAACTAGTTATAACTAATAATAATTGCTCATGCAGGGAGCAGGAGAGGGGTTGAGCAATCAGCCGCTTTAAATCTGGGCAGCATTGTATTCAAATCGGTTAGGCAAAAAAACCAAAACCATTCTTGGTGAAGACACTTGAATGTTAGTGCAAGCTTCGGGAGCCATCATGTGAAGGAGAAGCAGGGTGATCTTGAGCTTTCTGTCTTTGTTATCCACCTGATTGCTGTGTAGAGGCTCAGTCTGCTTGAGATCACGCTGATCAGAGCTGAAGAGTGTCAGGTCGGTTTAATAAGTAGTGGGAATATAAGCGGTTTAATAAGTAGTAGGAAATTTCTCTAGCTGCTTTCTCGGAGGGGAGAATTTGAATATTTTAGGACTATGAATGAGTAAGTGTTTTTGTTGCTGCAGATGAATAAATTAATTGAGAAGAGCTAGATCTGTCTGTTGTAATTAAGCCTCACTTAAAAGATGAATTACGCATCATAGCTCAAAATTAAATGATGATTTTGCAGTTATTGAGCTGTAAGCAATATTTTAGCATAACTATGTGTACCCAGTGTAGTATAATACAGAGAACATTCATTCAGTCATTCATTTTCTATTCCCGCTTAATCCCAGTTCTGAATTCACAGGGAAGCCGGTGCCCACCCGGCGCAAGGGCAGGAACAACTCTAGACAGGATGCACACACACAATCATGCACACATTCACACACTAACAGGCAATTTAGAGACAGCAATTAACCTATCATGCAAGTCTTCGTAATGCGGGAGAAAAACGGAGTACCCAGAGAAAATGCGCATGAACACGGGAAGAACATGCAAAGTCCACATAGAAATTTCCAGAGTCACCCCACTCGGGGCTCGAACCCGGATCCTCTAGTTGTGAGGCTGCAGCACTAACCACTGCGACATAATGTTCCATGGTATTAAAAAAAATCTAAAGATTTTTTTTTGTAGAAACCCGATTCCAAAAAAGTTGGAACATAGTACAAACTGTAAATAAAAATGGAAATGCAATAATTTACAAACCTCAAAAACTGATATTGTATTCACAATAGAACATAGACAACATATCAAATGTCAAAAGTGAGACATTTTGAAATTTTATGCCAAATATTGGCTTATTTGATATTTTGTGAGAGCAACACATCTCAAAAAAGTTAGAACAGGGCAATAAGAGGCTAGAAAAGTTTAAGGTACAAACAATTGCAACTTATTAGGTCAATAAAAACAGCATCTTGAAGTGTCACCAATCGACAATGTAAAATCGCACGGTGTTTGAACATATTATCTTTATTGTGCATAATATCATCAAAAGATTCATAGAATCTGGAAGAATCTCTGTGCCTAAGGGTCAAGGGCGGAAAACCATACAGGGTACCTGTGATCTTCGGGCCTCTAAATTGCACTGAATCACATACAGGCACTTCTGTATTGGAAATTACAAAATGGGTTCAGGAATATTTATAAAAGAACATTATCTGTGAACACAATTCCCTGTGCCATCCGCCATTTCCAGATAAAACTCTATAGTTCAAAGAAGAAGCCGTATCTAAACAAGATCCAGATGCGCAGCTGTCTTCTTTGGGCCAAGGTTCATTTAAAATGGTATGTGGCAACATGGAAAACTGTGGTGAAAGGTGAAAGTGATATATTTTGCCACTATGGTTGCACACAGCAGAATTGGTCCTCTGCATTTAACCTATCAGTGCAGTGAAACACACATATACACACACTGGTAAAGTGAGCACACGTGCCCGGAGCAGTGAGCAGCCTGCACAGTGCCCAGAGAGCAACTGGGGGTTAGGTGCCTTGCACAAGGGCACTTCAGCCCTTACTTGTCGGTACTTGGTTCCTTAACCACAAGCCTACGACTGCCCCAGCAAGAAACAAAGTCTAATTTTCCTGGGTTCTGCATCTCTTTTCCAACAACAGTTAGCATAACAGAAATTAGAATAGGGCTTGTGCTGGATTTGAACCCAGGACCTCTCACACCCAAAGCGAGAATCATACACATAAACCAATGAGCCAGACAAAACAAAATTTGAAGTTATTTATGGAAATCAGAGATGCCTTGTCATTAGGACTAAATCAGCACTTAGTTCAGAAGCCTGCATCTCTGTTGGTATGGGTTTGCTTTAGTGCGTGTGACATAAACAGCTTACACATCTGGAAGGACACCATCAATGCTGAAAGGTATATCCAGGTTCCAGAGATGCATATGCTCCCATCCAGACAACGTCTTTTTCAGGAAATAACTTGCATAGTCCAGCATGACAATGCCAAAACACATACTGCATCAAATGCAGCATCATGGCTGCATAAGAAAGGGTACTGAACTGGCCAGCCTTTAGTCCAAATAGAAACATTTGTCGCATCAGAAAATGGAACAGCTGGGCAACTGTAATTCCTACATTAGACAAGAATGAGTTAACATTCCTATCCCTCAACTTGACCAACTTGTCCCCTCAGTTCCCGCATGTTTACAGACTGTTGTAAAAAGAAAAGGGGATTAAACATTTTAAACATTTGATATGTCCTCTATGTTCTATTCTGAATAAAATATGGAATTTTGAAACTTCCACATCATTGCATTCTGTTTTTATCTACAACCTGTTCTTTGTCCCAACTTTTTTGGAATCGGGATTGTAATACTAAACAGTAAGAAAAATACTAATGTTATTTTAGCAGATATGGTTCTGGATTTGTGTGAGAAGTAACAGGATAACAACAGAGCAGTCCCCCTAATACTCTCTTGAACCCCTATTTGTACCCTTATTACCAACTCTCAAGGATGTTTCCAGCAGAACACACTTAACTCAAGAGTAAGTGTATTCAATTGCAATTAATTAATTTGGTTCCAATAAAGTAGGGTAAAATTTTTAAGGGCAGATTTTCCACATTCCTCTTAGGTACTATACAAACCTACAAATCATCCTCATGTTGCTCACCTATAGCAGTGGTAAGGAAAGACACCTGCTCCATCTCCTTGCCATCATTATACACTGCCAGGTGCCAGATGCCTGAGTCCATGTATTGAATAAAACCAGTGTCATGGCTGCCAAGAGGTGCTAAGCTTCGTGACTGGGTCAATGCTGGCGGTCCATCTAGACTCTGAACCCCCTGAGCAAGTAGACGTCGTCCATCCAAAAGCTCCACAAAGTCAAACTGGAGACAGAGACAGAAACAAGTAGACCACAGACAAGAACTATGATGAACCACAATTGCCCACACACACACAATACTTTGGCATGAACAAGACAGAAACAAAATGAACTGCTGCTTATGTGACAGTCAGGGAGATATGTGCTTGTTATGAGGTGTATAGTGTGCTATTTATTTTGGAAATGTGTTTTATAAAAAGAAATACTGTGCTGATTCAAACAAAAGACCTAAACACACAACATGTAATGTATTTTTATTGTAAATAATTGTATAAAAAAACTTAAGCCTTATAGAAATTTCAAGTTATATAACAACACTGACATTATACCAAAGTAGTATCTGCTTGTGTGTGGACTGCACACACTGCAAAAAAAAAAACATGCATATAGTCTAGTGTGCATATGATGCAAGTATAACCATTTAGCACGTATAAAATAAACAAGCACTGTATGTTCATGTTCATTACAAAGACAAAAATCCCGGATATTTGATGAAATTCTGGATTCTCAGATGGAGAGAATCATGCTAATTAAAGACATTAAGGGATTTGTGCAAATAAGTGCTTTGTTTGAACAACCCACCTGAGTGTGTGAAGGAGGAAGTCCTCGTCTTCCATAAATCCCTACTAAGGCATCTTTACCGAGGGACACGTTGAACTTCAGGTACATAGGGTGGTCGATAAAGACTTGAGATCTCCAAAAGATCCCGGGTGGTATCTGTTGTGTGACCTTACGCCCGACGTCTATCTCGCCCATATCTATAAAACTGTCCTCAGGGAACAAGCTATCCAATTTGCCTAGGATACAAAGCAACAAAGTGCCTTCATTGTGATTTAGATAATGCATCTCTTTAAATAAAAAAAGGTAGTCAGGGGAACCAAGAGAATGTCCTGCGTGCCACTGGACACTGGTAATCCTACTTACAGCCCAGGCTTATTCACACATGATGACCATTCTATGAGGCAGCAAAGCATATTTGCCTTACCCCACCTTTCTTTATAGGACTCGGTGGAAAATGGCAACATCTGCTCAGCCCTGTACATGGGCCAATTTTCACAATGATGGTGCCAAAAACAGACATGCCTGCAAACTGAGCCCAGAGGAATCTAAAGAAGTCGGCTCCATAGGCGATTCCACATGCCACACCAGATGGCAGCCTTTCAAATAAAAACTCCATCATTTGCAACATGTTCGATCCAGTGAGACAAGGTGTGCTCTCCTGCCTTGTAATTTGGATCATGTCTGAACACCAGTGCCAGTTCTTCATCACAGAATACTTCAGAAGTGCACTTAAAATAAATTACATTTATTGTCTTTCTGTATCTTTCTGTGACCTTTCTCCCTCTTATTACCTCTTCAAAGACATAGTATTTAAATAATAGGAAACTCAGATGTAGAACATCTTTACATATCAGCATCACTACGATTGAACCATGAAATAAGAGTGCATAGCATTAGGATGACACTGGACTGATTGGGTGTGTTTCTGGTGACAACTTTGCTCTGTATGGCAGAATTACAAACCCTTGCCTATCGATTTCCCTTCAGTAACACCCGTCACTCAAATAGAGACAGGCTACTCGTGGCGGGGTGAGTGTCACGTACTCTTTCTCCCTCTCTCTCCACACTGTCTGCTAAAGCAAAGGGATAGCTCTGTGACTCATCTATATGCTAATGGCTGTGATCTTCACCTTTTGGCAAATCAAACAGCTAAATCTGGGCTCTGTTCTGTTTTGAGAGCAGAGAAAAAAGTAAAACTTATACAACTGTGCAGATTATGGGGGTTAGAATACCCTTTCTTCATCTGTCAAGATAACCTGGATCTAGTCTACGCAAAAGGGAAGGCATGTCTGTATTGGCCAAAATACTAGTTCTAATCCTGCGCAATCCCCTGGGTAGTTGCACTCCCAAAGTGATGCTATCACATTCCTCCAGGAATAAATAATACCTCTTAATTCATCTGGCAACATACACTGGATTACACTGTAGAATAAGCCAAAACTGGTTAAAGCATGGAGCTGGATGACAAATAATCCCGAATCTGATGAAGTATTTAAAGTAAGATGCTATTATGTAGGCCAGTGATGAGCTGCATCAGTGGGGACTCGCTATAAAATTAACTGGATATTTTGGAAAAGCGTGACTGAATTTGTGCCAGCTGAAGGACACTAGTGAATCTGGCTGTTAAGAAAGTTCTTGGAAAGGGCCATATATGGCTAGACTAATGCATGTTTTCAAGATTTGTACACGAGAATCCCAAACCTGTCTCATTCCATGGACCTCCTCAATACACACAATCAAATTTACTGTAATAATTTGCCTGTTTATTGGAGCCAAAAACACATTATTATTCCACCAGCAGAACAAATTAACAAGGTCTATATTATAGATCTTGTTTTGTGTTTCTGAAGATTTGATTGGGTGTCTTGTCAAATAAGCCAATAACTGTAAGAACTCTAAATATAAATATAATGCATTTGTCAATGACTTTCCCTAACTTTGCTTCATGGTACTCAGAGGGTCTGGACTTTATTGTTTAAACCATACAAAATACAAACAAATAATTAGTCACCTGATATTGCCATTATATTGAGGAAGGCTTACAAGATTTATTCCCCAACCTATTATTTTAGGTATAAAACAGCACACATTTTAACAAGCAAATGCTTTATAAATTAAAAAAGTATTAAATAATTATGCTTATCTGCACTATGAAATTTTCATTTGCTCTTAAAGAAGCTTTGCCCAGGCTACAGTTTTTAGTTATAAGTCCTCACAGAATCTCTCTGCATTTGTTTAATTCTTCAGTTAAACTCAACTGTAAATCACTGTGAGAGCATCTGGACAACTACAATAAAGACAACTGCATTTCACGACATTGCTGCTTGCATGTATTTAATTAAGCATCACAGCCGACTAGGCTGGAATATTCTGTGGGATATGCACATAAAATTGGTGAGACAGCTAATAATAATCTATATGCAAATTATGATTATGAATCAAAGATTTTCTATTTCTCCTTTCCACACTTATGTTTACATACCGTCTTCTCTTCCTCTGCGGTCTGGGAGATCCAAGGCTGTGTTGCTGAGCGGAGGAAGGCCCAGGTCTGTATGTATGGGCAAGCTGCTGGTGTTCTCTTCTGCCAGGCGGTATAACTGCCCTTGCATGGGCTGTAAATGCCAGTTCAAACCGAACAGGTGCATGACTGCAAGGCAACAACACAAGTCTGGAATTAGCCTTTTTAAAATTTTAAATCAGCGATGGGTTTCAGTCAGGATTTAATTTGCTGTTATTAGCATGTGACTTCTTTTACTACAATTGTTTAAAAAATATCTTTAGCGTACTTGAATAAAATGTTAAGTTAAATAAAGAACAACCTTTACAGTACATATTGTTTAATCCCCTGGTAAGGTGCACTTTCTGTGTGGAGCTTGCATCACTGTATTCCTATGGGTTGCATCTGGGTAATCCGGTTGTCTCCCACATTCCAAACAAATGTATGCCCCCCCCCCGACTTGTAATATTAATGCAACCATGTACAGGCGTTGGACAAACTAAAACACCTCGTTTTAGACCACATACATCAATACAGCGTCAATTCGTCTTGGGAATGACACAAGTCTTGCACAGTGGTCAGAGGGATTTTAAGCCATTCTTCTTACAGGATTGCAATTGCATTGCAATATTTTGAGCAAAACCGTGCTCTTACCCTGCTAATTGAATCTTCACACTCGGCTCTTACTGGTGCAATGTGCAATTAATAAATATTGGCCACCAGGCTTGTCCAATTTAGCCATGAAACCTCCCATACTAAGATGACAGAAGTTTCAGTTTCATTGTCTAACCCCTGTATATGAATATAACCTCAAACAGCTATGTAACTAATAGCCATGTGTACATTAAACAATAAACAATGAACAGTTCAGAGAAGTGACATACAATATACTATTGTTCTGTATATAACACAAAATAGTTAATCATAATGCAATACTTTGGCGAGAACACATCCAGTGTCATTATGTTTTAATTTTATTTTTAGGAGGGAGAGGAAGGAATTCTTCCCGAATAACAAAAACGAATGTGAATGGGTAATAGAGTTTTCTTGCTGTCTAAGCATAGTTAAAAGGCAAAAGATGAGTAACCCCCCACAACCCTCTGTCCCTTCTGGGCAAAAGACTCTTGTAACTACTAGCAGAGTTTCCCTGGGGTAACATTATTCCTTCCATCCCAATTATCTAACTGATGACCCCACCACTTCTTTACACACTCCCCAGAGCAAGAGAGACAAGGAAATGATCAAGTCAGCAGGAGAGAACAGAGAAGTCAGGAAACAACAAAAGGAACAACCTCTGGGATGAGCAGCGATGGAGTCAAAGACTAAGGGAGAATGACATACCATGATCGATTACCAGAAAGAGCAAAGATGTGACCAGAT
This sequence comes from Aspidoras spilotus, assembly GCA_028565295.1. Classification (NCBI taxonomy): domain Eukaryota; kingdom Metazoa; phylum Chordata; class Actinopteri; order Siluriformes; family Callichthyidae; genus Aspidoras; species Aspidoras spilotus. The sequence goes on from JAOUQV010000044.1 coordinate 9,894,588, forward strand.
TTACTGGGAAAAAAGCACATCATCAGTACACGTTGGTCAGCATTTACAAACAAACAAAATACATCGGCCATAAAGTCATAAGCGAGCAGGCTCATTCTATGATTCAGACAGTGAATACTGCTTGCCGTACGGACCTTGACTTGGATATTGACCCAACAAAAGTGTGTTCTTTCTTAACATACTCTTTCAAAACCTGATTTCATTCATCAGTACATAATTGGTACAAGACTACAAGGCACCGAAGTACATTCCTGCACTGCACCCTCTCGCTCTCAAGAACATGAAAAAATCTCTTTACAATTCACTTAACATAAGTAAGAATAAAGCCCAAGTATTGGTTTCCTTAGACATTAAATATATTATCTTCAAAATAATAAAAGGGTAACTAAAGGAATTGATTTATTTTCATGTCACAGCACTGAGAAGGAAATTCGACCACAGTCTGTGTTTGCACTGCATAAAATAACTTTAGGCATTTAAAAATATATTATAAGCAGATAAACCTTGCGTTTAAAATAAACCAGATACAAAATTCTTCCTCTACTTTTGGCCTCTCCCTTCTATCAGGGCCGGCCCTGAGAGTCAATTGTTGATTTGGTACGTTTTATGCTGGATGTCCTTTCCTGATGCAAGCTTCACATTCACTTGGGACCAGACATTTTAGCATCTCCAATACACCTAGTGTGCATGTCTTTGGAATCTTGGAAGAAATCAGAATACCCAGTCGAAATCCACACAAACACGTGGAAAACATGCAAACTCCACACAAATTTCCCAGGACACCTTACCCGGGGATTGAAACGAGGGTTCTTCTTGCTGTGAGGCAACACCACTACCCACTGCACCACCCAATCAAGATACAAGATTACTAGACCTATTTCCAGTGAATTTATTAATAGTGAAAGAAGTTCAACTCCCTGGCGCTACAACAGTTGTTAAGAATTTGAGATGCTCAGCCTATGCAGCCAATCACTGCAAAGCAAATCATGCATATGGCATTGCATGGCATATCTGTTTGATCATAATCTTATTTCACTGGCAGATCATTTTCATTGTTTTAAACATTTATATTAAGATAGAAGCAGCATTTATATGGCAATTAAAAAAACCCTTAGCGTATAGCCAGGAGCATAAGAAACAGGAATTCGATTATCTAGAGCGGAAACAGCTGACAAGAGATTGGGATGCTAAGTCATCTTTATCCCACGGAGCACATATGTGCAGTCAACTATCGCAGAGACAACCCCTATAAAACCTAGCCTAGGAATCAAACCCAGGAACTATTTTAGTAAATTTATCATGTTTGTTGTTGTGTTGCAAATCATAATAAATATAGTAACATTTGACTAAACATATTTTAGCCTGGTCATTATTCTATATTATACTCATACAGTCTGTAATTGACCAGGGCTTGTACTCAAGGACAGAACATAATAATGAATAATTATGGTATAACTGAACTATTAATAAGTGCAAAGCGATTAGTATATTGTGCATATTGGAGAATCTTTATTCATTAACTAGCAGACAGCATGGGTTAGATAGTGTTTGCAATTGAATAATGCTATCAGAAATGTATCCAAATAAAAGCCAACGCAAACCCAAAAAGAACCATATCTTCTAAATATTTATAACTCCGATCATCAAGGCATTAGTGTAACCCCAACCCACTTATTCCCTCGGTAGAGCTGTAAAATCAAATCAGTAAATCTGTTTGTCTTGGCTTTATAAAAGCTTCAAACTATTAGCTGATGGAGCACAGATACAACTTTTAGTGATAAAAAATACACAGCTTTGCTCTCCATTTCCTCTCATTCATTAATTACAGCCATATTAGTAATCAACCTCTTCCTGTTTACAAGCTGCAAGAAAATCTGGTCTCCGAAATTAACGAGACCTTTGATAGAGCTTGCCATAGAAGCTGGGAAGTCTGTCAGCTCCGGTTAACTGAATCAGTAGTTGTTTGGAAAATCGATGAAAGTCTTTAGCTGATTGTATTCGACCACATCTTCTCATTCCTGCCAAAGAACCAAAATTTTCTCTCTTTGGTGCAAGCAAACTTGGATAAGCAGGAAAGATATCTATTCAGACAATACAAATACACAAAATTAGGTCCCTTTGCACTCACTAGAACTGACTACGACAGAGGCGGAGTGTGAGCACATCGAGGCAGATGGCACAATTTGTCAAGTTTGGGTGGTGCATACCTCTTGCTTTCTTTTTCTATTGCTTCTTCTCTATTTCAATTTCCTTCTCCGAGTCAGAGCATTAAGACTGTCAAGGGCATCAAATAGAATGAAGAGACTGTGTGTCACACCAAACATCCAAGCAATCACACCAATGTGGGTCCATCACTCATCCACTCCCAGTCTTTTTAATGTTAATGGAAAATGACTTGCTAGAATAACCCTCATAAGCATGCCCCTATGCTTTTTTCCATAAGCAATTCCTGATATCTGCATGATGCAGAGTGCTTGGCACAAATTCCGAATGTGGATTATGAAATAAATATTCCCCTTTTTTCGTCCAAACTTTAGCCTGGATTCATGACTAAGAAGGCAGACTGGCATGCAAAATTACTGGCATGTAATTTGGAATATCAAGTCTAGTGCTTGTAGATCTGAATTTAGTATAGTGCTAGGAAATTATCCATATGACAACATTATAAGCTAAACAATTCCTAACAACCAAAGTTTCTCATAAACTGGGACAAACCTGTAGATTAAAGTGAAAGTGATACACTATGTGAAAGTGAAAGCATACACTATGCTTTCACACTGCGGAATTGGTCCTCTGCATTTAACCCATCCGTGCAGTGAAACACACAAATACACACACACAGGTGAAGTG
>JAOUQV010000044.1:9933318-9945116 GCA_028565295.1 Aspidoras spilotus
TCTTGCTGGCGCATCTGTGACCAAGACAGCAAGTCTTTGTGATGTATCAAGAGCCTCTTTGGGGTGTTTTGGAGGAGCAAGTCAGGAAATGTTTTCCTCCACCAGCATCACGTAGTGACCCGTCCACTATTCTGCAAAAAGAATGGCTTAAAATCCCTCTGACCACACTGCAAGACTTGTACAAATAAATTATCGTGGTCTAAAACCAGGTGTTTCAGTTTCATTGTCTAACCCCTGTATGTATTTTGATGTACAAAGATTGTATTGTATCACCCAAATGAAAATGGGTTCCCTTGAGTCTGGTTCCTCTCAAGGTTTCTTCCTTATTTCTTCTTGCCACCGTTACTCATCTGGGATAAAAGGTTTTCTGTAAAGCTATTTTGGGCAAATGTCCATTGTTAAAAGCGCTTTATAATAAAATTTCATTGAATTATCAGTTTGTCTAAGCAGGTTTAAGCTCAGTGAGTGTTCTAAAATGCTATGTTTGCAGCAGAATCTCACCTTAAAGCTGGCAAGGACACTGGATGTAAAACAACAGAACAGTACAGATAAATAACTGCTACACAGACTCACAGCCACTGAGTATTATGATAGATCTGCTCTCCAACTGCCTTCCAGCCTTGTTATTGCCTTTAGAACATCAAAATGTGTACCAAGGCCTAGAAAATCTCATATCACCTAAGGCTGGACAAACACAACCTCAAAAGCTTACATGAGTCAGTTAGAATGGGGAATGAAATCTGTATTTTTAAGCAGCCTTTAAAACGAGACCTATCCATGTATTCTCACAAGTAAAAAATACAAGGTGAATATGGAAGAGCATGCGAGGCAAGTTGATGCTTTAAACTGTTGAATATATACACACACCTATATACACACACACACTATATTGCCAAAAGTATTCGCTCAACTGCCTTGACACACACTATATTGCCAAAAGTATTCGCTCACCTGCCTTGACTCACATATTTAGCTGCTCGACCATAAAAACCCATTCCATGTAGCCCTTTGCTCACTGTTCTTGAGCTAAGGCCACAAAGTTTGGAGGTCTGTACTGATTGACTCTACAGAAAGTTTGTGACCTTTTCGCAATATGCGCATCAGCATCCGCTGACCCCAATCCGTCAGTTTACGTGGCCTACCAGAGTTGCTGTCATTCCCAAACACTTTCATTTTCTTATAATACAGCTGACATTTGAATATTTAGGAGTGAGGAAATTTCATGACTGGATTTGTTACACAGATGGCATTCTATCACAGTTCCACGGTCAAATTCACTGAGCTCCTGAGAGCGACCCATTCTTTCACAAATGTTTGTAAAAGCAGTATGCATGCCTAGATGATTAATTTTATACACCTGCGACCATGGAAGTGAATGAAACACCTGATTCCGATAATATAGTAGATGTATATGGTACATATGGATTAATTATTTTAAATGTAACCATTATATTAAAATAAAAAAGAATAAATGTTCAGTCAGTCACATTTAACCAGAATCCACCTGCATCATGTGTTCTATGCTATGAAAGTTTACTAGTTGTATCACTGAGTCAAACCCCTGAAACCTTTTACAAAATTCAGTGCTGTCAAGCCTGCTATTTTTCACTAAAGTTGCTTAGCAGCAGCCCTGTGTAAGATTAAGGGTGGCACAGCCCACTCCATCAGTTTCTCTTTCTTGGATTTACTCTCAAAGGGTCGTGCCACAAACAGTGCTAAAATGTTCTGAATGACAACAACATCTGTCTCTTAGCACCTACTTTGAACAGAAAGGCAGTGCATGCCTTATAATAAAAAGCTATGCTATAAAACACATTTATCCTCGTATTTTTCTCATACTTCCCATGCAGTGTCCCTGTGTGGCTTTTGCTCAAAAGTTTCTTCATGAATCATTAATAACCTACCACTATGTTTAGCAAATAACGTTCCTTTTTGTGTCAATGCGCATTGTATTACTTTTTAATGCTGGCCTTAAATCTGCTAGACTGAAACGTCAAGGCTAATCACTTCCATGCATCTTGACCAGACTCACCAGACAATGAAGCACCTTATTCTGATTTCTAGTCGAAGCTTCTGTTCACTCCCTCATGGCTTGTATATGTCAGGAGCAGAGACCACAAACATATTAGAAGGAAGTTTGGAAATGGCTTTTCAAATGGAATATCATTGGAAAAGTCATAAATTCTTCCTGACAAACCCATCTAACAGCAAAGCAATCAATAGAGCAATATTCGGGTGGCAGTATAATATATGAGAAAGTTGAGAACAAATGGCAAGTGAGCAAAGAACGGCTTTTATAGACACCAATGTAGACAAATATTTCAAATTGACATGCCTCTATAATGATATGTCATTTAACATGCATAAAGTTAAAAGCTTTGACTACAACTGGCAAGCTCACAGAGAGAAGAACAAACATAACATTACAAAGTAAACCATCGAGCATTACATTTAGCAACAAAGTCAATATATTAGTAATGCATTTCATTTTACACTTTGCATTTACACAGCCGTCAATTGTCTTATAATTTTGAACAGTCTAGTATATAATCTGCAAATAACTCCAAATTGTACACCTGTACTTCTTACTAATGCTTCTTCTTCTTCTTCTTTGGTTATTAATGTTTATTAATTATTTTATTTTTTATATTAGGTGATGTTCCAGTAATTTGTTCTTATATTATGTTTTAATTACTACACCATTTAAATAACAACAATTTCAATTGAACTGAACTGACTCAAATCAGGTGTTAATGGTGATGACACACACACACACACACACACACACATACTATATTTCTAAAAGGATTTTCTCACCCATTCTAATTATCAGAATCAGGTGTTCCAATCACTTTCATGGCCATAGGTGTATGAATGTTTCAGCATATCTAGACACTTTGGACAACTCCATGCTCCCAACTTGTGGAAACAGCTTAGAGCTGGCCCCTTCCTTTTCCAAAAGTCCTGACCTTAACTCGATATAACATCTTTGGGATGAATTAGAGGGCAATTAGAGAAACTGAGAGCCAGGCCCTCTTGTCCAACATCAGTGTGTGACCTCACAAATGCGCTTCTGGACGAATGGTCAAACATTCCCATAAACACACCCCTAAACTTTGTGGACAGCCTTCCCAGAAGAGCCGAAGCTGTTCTAGCTGAAAAGGGTGGACCGGCGTCATATTGAACCATATGGATTAGCGCATATGTGAGTTAAGGCAGATGAGTGAATACTTTTGGAAATATAGTGTGTATGAATATATATATATATATAGCTTTTATAAAGCTATTAACTTTATGTTAAATGACATATTATAGAGGCATGTCAATTTAAAATTCTTTGCTCTACATTTATGTCTATAAAAGCCGTTCTTTGCTCACTTATAACTTAGTAATAATAAGATGTAAGTTTAAAATCAATGCAGCAGCTTATTAATACATAATACTAAAGAATTAAAGAACTAAATAACTAACAGAATTTGTACATAAAATAAAAACCATCTCTATAATTTTTGCACAGTATTGTTTAAGTAGAGTGCCAAAGGCTTTTTCTTTATTTTGATTAATTTATAGAATTATATTGATGACATAAAACTAATATGTAACACTGGTATGAAGAAATATAACACTGAAAAATTAATGAATTATTACGAACTGGATAAAATCAGGTTGGTCCACTATTTTTCTGAATGCAGAAATCGGGGAAAATCCTAATATGCTAGTTGACCCATTACTGCTGCACCATCTGCACCTGTTCACTTCACTATTTTGATACCTGCCTCTTGGATCAACCAAACCTACAAGCCAATGTGAGACATTCAGCTGGATGTTTCTTTATGTTACCACCACACTACCTCCACTTGGGTACACCTGGGTTCATGAAGAGCCCTCAAGTGCAGCTGTAGATTAATCACTTGTGCTACACCTTCAGGCATCAACTATCTGTTCATGGTCAAAGTTAATCAAGTCGCTCTGTTTTCTCATGGTGATATATACGTATTAAGACCAGAGTGTACCGTACTACCACCAATTAGGGGACTTTATAATGACTATATGTAACCTGCCAGGTGTTTCTAATCCAGTGTACGTTCAGTGTACTTTAGCTACTTAAAATAAAATAATTATATTACTTCTGTTATCTAAAATTACTAGTGATTTTAAAATTTATATTGTATTTCAGTTTCAGAATTCCTGGGAAATCCAAGCGAGGGTAGGAACAACCCTAAACAGGGTGCCCATCCATCATAAGGCGCATACAAACAATGACGTACTAACAGTCAATTTAGAGACATGTATTTGGAATGCGAGAAGTGTACCGGAGTACCCGGAGAAAACCCACACGAACACGATGAGAACATGCCTACTCCACACAGAAATTTCCTCAGTCACACCCCAGTGCTCGAACCCAGGATCTTCTTGCTGTGAGGCCACAGCACTATTCACTGCACCACCGTGATGTCCATGATAGATTATAATAATTTAAAATAAATGTATAAAATTATTAAATTATTATTACAATACATAATGTATACAGACCATTAGTTCAGGTCACCTTCATATGCTGTATATGTCATTTAAAAAGCCATGACCTGTTATAATTGCTACTATTATCTGTAAATAACAAAGAGCAAAGAGTTACAAAAAGATGTATTGCTTGCTGCTACAGGACTGTTAAAACACACATGTATAATTGATGCTCCAGGATGCCAGTGTATATGTAGCGACTGGTCTATAATTTCTGAGATGGACAGTTGTGATTAACCTTGTTACAGCATTAGGGGAATCCTAAATCTCTAAGCAATGACTCCTTAATCCTACTTCCTTTAGCCTATTACCAGGAAATCCATTAAAGTCTGCCATCTTTATGTATATGTCAATTTTTTAAATGCACCTGAAGAAATCAACTGACCTTTCAAGATTGATGATACGCCGGCGTGTTTTAAACAGAAGTCTTGATTATTGTGGTGTATGATGTAAGCATATAATAGAAATGCTTTAAAATACACACACACCCACAAAAAAATCCAATAAATGTTATAAGAATGGGAACAAAAAATGTAATCATCTGATTTAAAACAATGGGTACAAATATAACAAATATGCTCAGGAGTAAGAACAGTCATGTGCGAAATAAACTGCTCAGACATAATCAACTTGTGATGTACATGTGTGGTAATGAAAACGATTATTTTGGTGTTTAATCAGTGTTATGTAGATGAACAGCATAATGCAAGTGACGCTTCAGTGAGCAAGGATTTTTTAAGTATTTAAAAAATATTTTTGTTCATCATTCCCTCTGTCCTTGTTCTATTCCTTGCCTTGCACCCTTTCCGTGCTCAAAGCGACGAGCTAATAAGCAACTTGGGAGAAAGTGTAATTAAATCATTTTAGAAGCAGTATCTGTTTATCCCTTAACCCGCCCTGCCTATTGTAAAAGTTTTAACTATCCCAATTCCAAAAACACTTGTACTAATTAAATATAAATAAAGTGACAGTAATACATTTTTGCCACTATGTTTGCACACAGTGGAATTGGTTCTCCCATTTAACCCATCCGTGCAGTGAAACACACAAATACACACACACTGGTGAAGTGAGCACATGTGCCCGGAGCAGTGAGCAGCCAACACAGCGCCCGGGGAGCAACTGGGGGATAGGTGCCTTGCCCAAGGGCACTTCCGGTCGCAAGGCTGGTTCCTTAACCACAAGCCTACGACTGCCCCTTTGAAATAATTACAGAATGCAACTGTTGTTTTATTTATAAAATATTACCATTTCATATAAAATATTAGCTCAATTTGAATTTAGCAGCCACGCATATAAAAACATCTGGTAAATGAGTTAAGTATTTCCTGAAGTTCTGAGAGAAAAATGTTCTCCAGTTGTTCTAAATCTATAGCTGCTGAATAAGAATAATTTGCCTGATTTTCATTTCATGATGCACCTAGAATTATTTTTTGTAAATCCATGTTGTTATGATGGGTGCAGTACGTGGTTTAACATTGTCTTGTTGAAATATTCAAGGCCTTCCCTGAAAAGAGTTCAATATACTCCTAAACACTGACGGTGCCTTTCCAGATGTATAAGCAACCCCATATTATCACAGATGCAGGTTTTGGACTATGTGCTTGTAATAATCTGAATTGTCCCTCTATTCTATTCTGTTTCTTTTTGCTTAGTTTAGTCCAACACTGATCATCAGTCTTGTCCTTTGCATACATATATTTATAAAGATTCTCTTATTATTTAAATGCTATTATATGTGTAGATTGTGCATATTTAAAGTCTCTGCAATATCTCATTGAGGAACCATATTCTGAAATGTTCAGCTTCTAAGAGCCTCAATGAAATGCTTTTTAATATCAGTCATGTAAATGAGTAAATTGCTCCTCCAGCTGTACTGTATGGAGCATAGCTTCTTGAATGTTTGATCAGCTGACTTCAGTCTAGTTAAATGGAGTTCTTGGTCTATTGATAAATATCGGAATATTTGTATAGAAAAATAACAGCTGAAACTCTGACAGTTTTGTATTAACAGACTCACAACAAACTGAATCCACCGAGAGTAAGCAAACTCAAAGTCCTCAAAATCATCCTTATCGTCCGTCTGCCAGCTCTGTTTATTTATGCATGCTATCAGTGCCTCATTGAGCTGAAAGGCTCCATCTGTTTGGCCTAACAGTGGCATCTCTTCTTTATAAGTTCTCACTGAAATAGACCTCCAAGACCTCCAAATTCTTTTTTAATACTATGATGCCAAAAGACCAGAACTGCCAACCATCGTGTGGCTTAGAAGACAGTATTAAAAGATGAGACAGAGACAACAAACATTCTGATACATCGAAAGACTACAAATGTCAATATGAAAAAACATTTTTGAAAAATGTGTGAAAAGGTCATTCAATAATCTCAAAATTTTGAAACTTTAAACCAATGAAACTGATAGAAAATCAGAATATAACAATCAAATGTTCAAGGAAATAGGAAGTGTAAAAAAGAGGTGAAGAAGAGAGTACACACATGGTGGAGTGGATGGAGAAAAGTGTCAGGAGTGATGTGTGACAAAAGCATAACTAAAAGGAAAGGTTTATATGAAAACATTGAGACCAGACTTGGTGTATGGTTTGGAGACAGTGGCACTAAGAGCAGAGCCGGAAGCGGCAGAGCTAAAGATGTCGAAGTTCTCTTTAGGAGTTACCAGGATGAACAGGATAATGTATGAGAACATCAGACGGACAGTACAGGTTGGAAAATTAGGAGACAAATAGAGGAAAGACTAAGATAATTTGGACAGGCAGGAGGCAGAGAAGAAGACCAAATAGGAAATATATGAATGTGGTCAATGTAGACATGCAGGTAGCTGGGGTGAAAGCAGAAGATGCCGAGGACAGAGTGAGGTGTAAAAGATTGACTCGCTATGGCGATAAAAGGAGAGGTTGAAAGAAGAAGAAGATGCCCCTGTATTGAATTATTAACTAATATAAATTATAATATTATGCATAAGCAAATGTCAGAGTGTATGATATTAGACATAGATAGCATTTGAAGTCAGTTGTGCCATATACAGTGACAAAGCCCCCCACTGGCATGCTTTAAATCAAACTGTTCTGATCTTTTTCCATGTTGTCTGTTCATGTTTACACACAGTGTGCCAGACAAGACCGCGCTGACACGGACAAAAATCCCTTATGAGATAGTCCATTCAAACATCAGGTACAGGAGCTGTCTTTGTTCTAGGATCAGAAGAGCATCATCAGAGCTCATATTCTCTCTCTCCCTCTTTCTCTCTCTGTTTCTCTTTCCCTCTGATTTCTTTCTTTTGCTCAATAGTAAAGCATGATGTCAGGCATATATGTGAATTATTACAAAAAAATATTAATAGTGGGGCATTACACTGCAATGTAGAGGTCATAATAATGTATAATATGGACATTTCCAGTATTGCTCACAGTAACATGACAGACTGGACACTATAGATTTTTCAACCATTTTTTCCCTCCTTTATCATTTTTTCAAAAAATGTATTTGTTTATTCGTTAATTTATATATTAATTTAACATAAAATAAAGTAATAAAATGTAACGTCATACATGAAAGTGATACATTTTGCCACCATGCTTTCACACAATGGTTGCAAGGCTGCTTCCTTAACCACAAGCCCACGACTGCCCCATATAATACAATGTAAATTATTACATAGATTGATGAACATTCAATCCTGATTGGGCAATCATGGCATTTTATCTTCTATTATTCTATATAACATTCTGCAGATCAAACATTATGGAAGGTCAATACATTTAAAAAATGTACCATTAATTATACTGCTACGTAGGCTAATTTTATGACGGCTACTTTGTTATGGACACAGGTCCAAATGTAGACTTTTTTTTACGCAAACAATTTTAAAATCAATATTTGTTATCAACTTACTGAGTTCTTAACTAAACCATGCAGGATAAAAAAAATACCTCCAGGGCGATTATGCCATAAATGTACCTGTAGTACCAGGCGCCAACATTGCAAACCCATACTACATTTCCCAGAACACACTGAAATGCACAACAATGATGGCCATGCACTATACAACACTCATTTCCCACTTGCTTTCATTAACCAGACAATTGATTTAATTACTGATCAAAATCACCTGCAGACTGGTTACACACTCACTTCCACTCAACAGACACACACTTTTATTTTCCTCATGCAATCTGTGAAATATCACGTGTGTTTAGCAAGATATTTGATTGTTTCTTGTTTCTTGATCTTTAATCTTTGTAACATTTTACATGTAACATTCTTATCTTTCGACTAAAAAGTACAATTAGAAACTATTTTATGTCCTTTGCCTTTTTACAAGGGAGGCATTGTGGCGCAGTGAGTAGTGCTCTTGCCTCACAGCAAGAAGGAGCCGGGTTCGAGCCCCGGGTGATACGACTCATGAAATTGTGGAGTTTGCATAGCCATACCATGTTCAGGGTGGCAACTGGTTGGCCCATGACCCAGTGTGGATTAAGAGGAAGAAAATGAATGAATGAATTAATGCCTTTTCACACAAATTCTGAGAAAAGTCCATAATATCGGTTCTGGAGATTTTCAGAAGTTGCCCTTTCAAACATATATCAATCATCCCGGAGATGTTCCATGTTGGCGTCTTCACACTATAAAGGAAATGGTATGGTTCCTAGGCATGTGGCGATTCCTGTAATTCGGAACATTTCAGGATTACCCTGCATGTGTGAAAAAGGCATAAGTGGACTCTATTACCCTGTCTCGTTTTTTTTTACACAAAGAAATAATAATATAATATCAGTATAATTATTTATATACATAATGCCACAGTATGTCAAATGGAATTTACCTGGAAGAGCTGTATGGGTGAGCGCGACCACATGTAAAATTCATCCTGGCTCTTATCCTCCTAGGACCCTAATAAATGTTTCAGGTAAAGTCTAAGTCAGCGCATGCGTTCCAGAAAACAACAAGATATTATAAAATAGTATGTCATATGTCTTTTCATAGTATTTGCTCTAGCTTCATACTGGAATATACCACAAACCCAAATATTATCATGTGTCATTAACATGTGGTGAATTTTAACTGTTCCAGCCCTTTTCTTTGTGTTTTATGTCTGTGTATGAGAGCAATGTCTTAGCACTGGCTCTGTTCCGTGTGGGAGGACTTCTCCTCCCCCTTGTGTTGAAAGAATGTCTCTTCTCTCTAGGCGAGTGCCCTAAAAACAAGCCTCTAATCGCCTTCACGCCCACTCTCCACAATTCTCTACAACAACAGGGCCGGGCCGCATTAATCAGTTCAAAACACGCATCCTTTCTCCCTTCGCTGTCAGCTGCCACAGGAGCCGAAGTCCAAACCCCAGAGATCACAATAATGGAAATAGTGCATAATTATTGACTTTTCCTTGCCGGCATGTCTTCCACTGCTCCTCAGCCACTCGCGCGCCAAGGCATATTTGCTCTCCTGTGACAAAAAGCCTGAGTAACGGAACGCTTGCAATTTCTGCAGTTAACATAAAAAGAAGCACGGTAAAACTCAGAGTATAAGGGAGGAGCTGAAGAGATGCTGAAGTCATTATCCTGGGGCTGCACTGAGTGACGATAAAACCATCCCACTATCCGAGCCTTAATCAAACTCTAAAACACTTCCCATCAAAGGCACACAAGTGACTACTTTGCTGTACACACATAAGAGAAAAGTTTTCTATATATAAACCACATGCTAGTAAAACCTAATTGAATCGTGCTGTGCTTTTAGCAGAAGTGTAAGGGTGGAATTAAATGCTGCACATGTATCACAGACATACTTTACTTTCTAAGCATCTGCATTTGGCTCTGAACATCTGATAACAAGACCAATCTCAGGTTGCTGCAGCTGGTTAAGCCACCATCGGGAAGAGGCTATTGATCCAGCCATTGTATATTTGTGCAGAGTCTATCACAAAAGCATTGAAGAAGCCACTCGCATTGCTTTGTGCCAACAAATTACGACAATAACACTTCACCCTATATAACTATCAGCATTACTCAGAGGGAGACAGTCGATTTAACTGCATAAGCAGCTGATAATAAGATGATGATAAAGGTTTACTAACAGGAGATAATGAGGACCTTTTTCCTTTTGTACACATTTGTCTCAAACATCACTGCAAGCAATTACAGTCATCTCTGAGCAGTACAAAATATCAAAATTACATGGGAAGTGACACATTCTGTGTCACATTGTTCAGACAGGAACAGGAAAAAATATGATAACAGGTCTCATGGCAGAAACAGAATCTGTAATCTCACCCATTGGCACTTGTTTCAAGGCTTGCCTTTGATTTATACGTAATTTGCACCGAGTTCACTGCTGGACCTGCTAATGAGAGCTACATCGCAAGACTCATTATAGATAGTTCTGCCAGTTCATTTATTCCTTATCAGGCATTTGCTGATGAGCCTTGGGCAAAGCCATCTTTACTAGTCAGCACAAAATCTACCGTGTCTCTGAGTCTCTGTGAAGCTTTTTCACGGCTACCTTCACTAAGGACAGGTCGCTGGCACAGCAAGTGCAACTCGTAAAACTGAGAAATCCATAGAGCTGAGAGATGAGACTACTTTCCATAAGGCAATGGTGATACGTTTGACTCTCTGTAAAAAGATAGAGAAAAATTTACAGGAATATGTGAAAGCCAAGTGGCCACGGAGGCAGGGAATTTATCTTATTCTGAGTTGCAAGCTGAAGATACATAAATATGGACAAAGAAGAAAGCATTTTATTTAACATTTCATGAATTTTCTAGAACCGATGATATCTCTGCTTTTATAGCGTATATTAGTTAGTGTCATGCTAATGCCAGATTTAGTGCTTTAAACTTTAGCTGTCTCCCAGTGGAAAGGATATTCTTAAATGCACCATTACTAGTATGATAGTTAATATTTTATTATCTCAATGGTGTAAAAGGATTGTTCTGATGTCTAGATTCCTACAAAGTTGACCAAGAACCATCCCGTTTTCACAAGAAAGATTTCTAAATATATTCCTTCTACATTCTTAAATGATTTTAAAATTACATACGTTTATTTAGTTATATATTCTGTATATACAGTATTGTGTTAGAGCTGTCATGTAAATAAAACATCTAATTGCAAATAAGCAAATGATTTAATGTGATGATTCCAGTATATGATTTCTAGGTGAAATAAGATTATTAAAGGGTGGACATACAGGGGTTAGACAATGAAACTGGTTTTAGACCACAATAATTTATTAGTATGGTGTAGGGCCTCCTTTTGCGGCCA
>JAOUQV010000044.1:9959049-9975786 GCA_028565295.1 Aspidoras spilotus
CTTGCCTAGAGTGGGGTTCGAACCAGCGATCTCTTGGTCCCCAGCCCTTTACCCTATTCATTAAGCCACGGCTGACCCCAAAGACTTGATTCCGACACATTTATTTACACACTGGAATGCTCCACATAATATCCACCTAAACTGTAGTGTTCAGCAGGGAGTAATTTAAATCCTGAATAATTTGAAAAGATCCCATTTATACAGCAGAAATAAAAAAATAAATCGATCACTTTAGAATAACTCTAACTCTGAAACAAAAGATGATTCATATTGATTGAAGCACATGGCTCTGTTTTTTCTGTTGGCACTACTCGGAACCTGTGTTATGTTTGATCCTCTTTTATCTTTTCAGCCCTACGTTCATTCTATCACAAAGTCTGCTTATTTCCACCTGTGCAATATTTCTGGTCTCCACCCCATGCTTTTATCTCAGACAGCAGAGGTTTTGGTCCATTCCTTTGTTACATCTCAGTTGGACTACTGTAATTCACTGCTTCACACCATTCCCACCAAGAATATCTGTCCACTGCAGCTAATTCAATATGCTGCGGCCAGGATCCTCACATCCACTCGGACACATGAACACCCTGGTTCTTGAACAACTACATTGGCTCACTGTTAATACGTGTATTCATTATAAAAATCTGCTTCTCACTTTTAAAGCGCTTCATAGCCTGTCCCTACCTGCTTTCCCCTTCACTCCCCTGCGCTCTCTTAGGTCCTTTGATGCTGTCCTGCTGGCTGTCACTAAATCTTCGGATGGCAGATCATTTAGTGTGGCTGCCTATGGAATTCTATTCCATCTCTTCTCTTCTACACTTCAAATCTCTTCTGAAAACGCATCTTTTTAACTGTTTTCTATCTCATTGTGATTTGGTTTATGTAGTTATGTCTTGATGTAAAGTGTCCTTGAGTATTCTGAAATGCGTGATATATTAGTTGTGACATATTTTTGTTATTATTATTATAATACTATGTATATTATATGCAATAAGAGATAATAGTGGATACATCATCTACTCATCAGCATTGAAGGGATTTAAGAGTTACAGTATACTACTGTATTTCCTTTATTGTAAACGTGGCATGAAAAAAATCAATGGCAAACAATTAAATGGTAAATTGCAATTACGTTGTTTCCATTACCACCTCAGTGTATTAAACAGGCGATGTAAAATGATTAACATGAAAAATCAATATACTATATATTGCCTATTGATAAACTACATAACCTATAGAAATCCTTGCTTTTTGTCACATTAGACCCTGACAATTTAAGGTAATTATGTCTATTTCCCACTTCATAAAAGTGAAAATTGCACTTTAAAAAATCTGATAAATTATTATAATTTAATTAGTAAAACAAGTGGTCTGGATAAATAACCATCCCCTTTGGGTAAATATTATAAACTTACTCAGGTACAACCAATCAACTTCCAGATCACACACACATTACTGCTGAGAGAGCTGATCCTGATCTTGTCTACTACACCTGCCTGATTCCCCCTGATGTTCGTTTTTTAGTGAGGGCTCGGATTCCCTTCTGAGTCTGGTTCTTTTCAAGGTTTCTTCCTCTTATAATTTGAGGGTGTTTTTTCATGTCACTGTTGCAATCTGGATTGCTCATTAAGAATAAAAAGGGATAAAAGTAACTTATGTAAACTACAAGATTATATATCCCTTATTTCATTTCTGTAAAGCTGCGTTGTGACAATGTTTCTTTATAAAATATAAATAAAATTGAATTGAATTCAGGGTAATTGGCCAACACCCGGTATTAATTGTACTGGATTGTCTTACTTCAGAATTGCCAAGCTTAGGCCGTCCCTCAAAACTAGATGACCAAGGCAAAAAAATTGATCAAGGAAGCTACCAAGATGCCAAAATTGGTGTGCCTCTTTATATGAAAACAATCTCACACACTTTACACAAAGCTGGCCTATAAGGCAGGATGGCAAGAAATAAGCCACTCCTCAAAAGGTGCCATGATGCGTCTCATTTGTGCTTTGATAAAAAAGACACTTGAAAGATTTTAATGACATGTGGCAAAATGTTTTTAAACTTTAAAGTTAAAGGGGTATGATTAAAAAACCAAACGCAGCACACCACCAACAATACACCATACCTACTGTGAAGCATGGTGGTGGCAACATTATGTTATGAGGGTGTTTCTCTTCAGCAAGTGTTCAGTAATTGGCTAGCCTCTGCTGGACAGCTAAACATGGGTATTTATCTTACAATGTGACAATGACCCTAAACACACTGCCAAAAAACAAAGCAGTGCATTAAGGATATGAATGTAAATGTCTTTTATTTGGCAAATCAGAGACCTGACGTATATCTGTGGATGGACTTGAAGATTTGACTAGATCTGACTGATGGAAGAATGGGTCAAATATTCCCCAATTCAGAAGTGCAAAGCTGGTAGAAACATTTCCAAAAAGACTCATGGCTGTAATTATAGTGAAAGGGGGCTCTACAAAGTATTGAATCAGGAGACGGATTACTTTTCATAATTCTGTTATATTTTTTATGAATTTTCAGATCCATTTAATTTTTTCTCATTGCTTGAATGCTGTAAGGCAAAACATGTAAATATAACTGGAGAAAGATTTCATTGTTGTGAGTTCAAGCCCCACACAGACTGACACAGGTTCTCAACACTCCTTGATCACCAGGGTGCCATATTGCAGCTGTGCCATAAAACATTTCACTGCATGCTATACCATGTACTGTATTTGTATGTGACAAACAATATTTGAATTTTATCATTTATAGTGAGATCAGACAATGATGATGGTCAAGGTGGTCTGAGTCAGCGTTACAATTTATTCTAGATAGGTTAGAGGCAAGGCTCTGTGAAGTAACCTCGATATCTTCCGAACCAACCTTGACAGATCATGTCTTAATAGACCTCACTTTGTACAAAAAAGCATCTGTAACATGTTTGGGCCTCTTAGCTCCAGTGAAGCAAAATGGTAAGGCTGCAAAATAAAACAGTTATTATCGATACTTGTGTGCTTAAAACCATGTGGGAAAAGTTTGGGAAAGGACCACATATGGGTGTGATGATATACAGTATATTTATACTGTTTGGTATTTATTTTATTGTGCTATAACTGCAGAGGAATCAAAAGCAGGATGATGATATTGCAACTGTTACCACCCCGAAGGTGATTATCTTTCAATAACAGCACTTTTATTACTCTTACAACACATTTACCTGAATTACAGACTGTACATTTCCAGTAGTTACATTCAGTGTGACATATCTATGAAAAATGTTAGCACTGGTTATAACTTTCATTGTAATGGCTGTAAACAGTCTTTTTCTTTTTCTCTCTTCCTTTTTGAAGTTAAACAAAGAAAAAAATTGCTTGACTCCTGACCTGAAGACTTATTTGGATTAGAAACTTAAAGCAACATTTTTAAAATTAACAAAAAGGAAATGGCTACTCACACAACATATGATGATAAATACTTAATACTGTTAACATGATACATTTGTAACACATTAATTTTTACATTGGTACTATAGATTAAAAAAAACTCTAATATGATTACAAACCAGCCAGTAGTACTGAATCGCTATAAAAAATAACCGTTGCCCGAGTTTCACTGTTTCTTTTCGTTTGTGATAGTGGATGTGACATGATTCTGTGTTGTATAACACCGTGTACAGGTTTTAGTAACTTGCTGATGAGCTGAAATAGATGTTTTAAATGGGCAATTGTGATGTGCCCTTCCAGGACCGATATCTGACACAGCTGCATTAAAAGGTCATTAAAGACATCTATGGATTTGCATTGGCATTCACCCAAGCTTCTCTCTTTAGACTCCTGCTGGGCTAATGCTAGGGCTACAACACAACCTTTTATCTATTCATGTTTAGATGCAGCAGTTTTTTAATGACTGAAAGTGAAACTAATTAACAGAAAACCAAATCTTCACAGAATTTCTGCACCGAATTGCTTATATGCGATCCCTTTGTGGAGCATTATCTCAGGGATGCAGGGCATATAAAAAAAAACCTGCTGATACATGGAGCTTTTTATGTCAACAGCTAAATGTAACCGATATCTGCTTCAGCATTGGAAACCAAGTGAAAACCAAGGTGACTCTGCTATTTAAAATTTCATCAAAAGACTATGGATGTATAAAGGATACACAGGTTCACCCTGGCACTCATCAGAAAGCTGTAATGGGTATGGCCTGGAAATGATATGAATGACTATATGCCAACTCCTTCATAAATTTCATTTGTTCTTAATTATTCTATGCAACCAGTCATTTATATCACATTATACATTTTCTATTACGTCTGCATTATGTGCTGTAATTTATAGCTTTACTTTGAGGCTGTCTAACAGCTTGGACTACTATTATTGGTTTAAGCACCTACCTCGCCTGCCAAACTCGTCCACTTCATGGCGAACTATGTCTTTGACGCGTGTGCCGTAGGCAACTCGGGCGTCTTGCTCAAAGGCTTTGAGGGTTTCGCTGGAGCTGTAGGATTTGGGATTGAGCTTGCCATCTTCACTGTCTGCTGAAGAGCTGGTGTAGCGGCGCTCGGTGTCTCGCCGCGCCGTTAGAGAGCGATACGGTCTGCGTTCCTTTACTTCCATCATGAGTTCTTCTTGATTCTCCACATCAAAACGGATAGTGCCGGTTTAACCTCTGCAATTCTAAAACAGAAATTTGTTTGGGATTATGGGAATGCCTTTCTTCTTGATTTAGACGTAGCCAAGTAAAATCTCAAAGTGAGAAATGATACATCAGTGAAGCAGGCTCTTCAGAGCCAATTTGGACCATTTTACATTTATTCAGCATGATTATAAATATTTAATTAAGAAAATTAATAGAATTAAATAGTAGAAGTAATAGTAGAAGTACCACCAGCAGCAACACAATTAGCACCAGTATAGTAAATATTTATAATAATAATAGAAATAATAATAATAATAATAATAATAATAATAATAAGGCATGATATTGCAGCGGTATTGCTGTTACCTAACAGCAAGAAGGATCTAGGTTCAATCCCTAAATGGGGCGGCCGGGGAAATTTGTGTGAGAAATTTGCATGTTCTGCCAGTGTTTGTGTGGGTTTTTTGGTAAATGGCCCTTAGTGTGTAAATGTATGTGTGTGACTGTTTATATGTGCCCTACGCTGGATTGACACACAGTCTTGGGTTGTTCCTTGTGCCCAGAGTTGCCGGATGGGCACCGGCTGGCCCATGACCCCTTGTGGATTAGGCAAAAGAAAATGCATGAATGAAAAATAATAATAATGACAGTATTATAATAAGAATAATAATAATAATAATAATCTATGATTTTGATGTGGTTTATTTGTACTAGATTGACATAGTAATATGCCTTGCTTTAGATTACCCTCGGTTTGGAGTTTATTCGCATCCTGCACTGCAGCATTTCCATGGTTTTTCACAAAAACATAGAGACACTCCAGGAAGGCAGATAGTGGGATGTTGATAAAATACAGTGTAACAAATCTTGTGGCTATAAACACTATGGTTTAAGACCTGCCACTAATACCTCCAACCCCTTTTTATGAGCAGAAAAGAGAAATGGTGCACTTCCAGCTGCATTTTTAAGTGGCAGGTGTCCTTCCATGGTTGAGAGCAATACTGCTGCATCCTATCAACTAAAAAATGCGAAACCCACAGATGTGTTCACGGACAAATATATAAGAGAATAGGGTGGCACGGTGGCGCAGTGGATAGTGAAAGTCAAAGTGATACATTTTTGCCACTATGTTTGCACACAGCGGAATTAGTCCTCTACATTTAACCCATCCGTGCAGTAAAACACACACATACACACACAGGTGAAGTAAGCACACTTCAGCCATGACTTGTCGGTACTTCAAATCAAACCAGGGACCTTCCGGTCGCAGGGCCGGTTCCTTAACCACAAGCCTATGACTGCCCCATAGTGCTGTGGCTTTACAGCAAAAACATCCTGGGAATCCCGGCGACTCAAAAGATTTCTGTGTGGAGTGTGCATATTTTCCCAGTGTCCGCGCAGGTTTTCTCAGTGTTCTCCGGTTTCGTCCCGCATTCCAAAGACATGCATGATAGGTTAATTAGTGTCTCTAAATTGGCCATTAGGGTGTCAATGTGTGTGTGACTGTATGGGTGCGAACTATGATGAATTGGCGCCCTGTCTAGAGGCGTTCCTGCCCTCGGGCCCATAGTTGCAGGGCAGGCACCGGCTTCCCTTTGACCCTAGAACTAGGATTAAGTGGGTATAGAAAATGAATGAATATATAAGAGAATTAATTATCACAAAAATATGTGCAAAATTATCTAGATATTATTAATTCTAATTATTAGAATTTTCTATATTTCTTTGTAAATATAAGCTAAAACATCATCAGATTTTTACAAGTTCTAAACGTAGATAAAGAGAACCCAGTTAAACGAATGAGACAAAAATATTACATGTAATGTTCCATATGTGTGCGTGGCAAAAGGATGCAAACCTCTAGAATCAGCAGTTAATTGGAAGGTGAAATTAAGACTCAATCAGTGGGGAAACCTTTTGTTTAATTAATAGTGTAATGTATGTTTGGAGAAGGTAAAATACAGCCGGCCAGTATGAATACCGTATCCCTTCTGCGGAACACGGTAGTGGTAGTATCAGACAGGTTTCAGACCTGTTTCACTGGCAGGAAAAAAATCCGAGAATTTTTAAAGGAAATATCAGTACATCAGATCATGAACTGAATCTCAAGCAAGGGTAATTCAGTGGCACTAAGCACACAAGTCATTCTACCAAAGAATTGTTAAAGAACTAGAACGTTAATGTTTTGGAAAGGCAGAATCATTGTCCTGACCTTAATCCCATCGAAATGACGTGGAAGTACCAGAAGCGAGCAGTTGATGTGTGGAAACCCACCCCAAATATAGGAAACATCCCATATTTGCAGCTGTTCCGTATTGAGGAATGGGCTAAAATTTCTCCAAGCTGGTGTGCAGTACTTATTAACAGTTACTGAAAACATTTGTTTGCAGTTAGTGCAGATATTGAAAGGAAAGGTTCACATACTTTTGCCACTAACAAATATGCAATATTGGATATTATACCAAGTATAATATTTATTTCTCATTTGTTTAACTGATGATGTTTTAGGTCATATTTATGCAGAAATATAAAAAATGTATAAGGGTTATAATGGCTATGTTTGTGTTTTACATGCTAATCTTTATATAGTATTTCTGCATTGGCATTTTGTATTTCCTATGGAAAGAACACTCGCATGTGATGTAAAACCAGTGAAAAATACTGCTGGATAAAGAACCTTAAGCAAATTGCAACAATGAGAAGATGACAAGTGTGTTGTAATGGAAGCTTGCCATGCAACAGTTTGCATGCTAATGTAATTGCACAATATAAAGTAGCTGGAGGCAGATGCAGAAACAAAATGGCAGAGGCTCTAAGATGAATTGCTTCGCTTCAGAAATGAAATGGTGCCTTGGTGAGCTTATGGGTGTGGACAGAAATTTACAAGCCTCTCTATTCCCCCCTGCAGGTAACCACTGCATTGTGTTACCAGAAACAGCCATACAGCATGCCATTGTGGATTTATAAAGTTAATTATAGGCTGGGCCATTGTTTTTTTCTGCTTGGGTAAAGTAAAGAGATTTCCCCACTTGATTCATTTAATTTGCTTCAGTCAAGCTCTCTGTAAATTCTAGCCTCCAAATCATCTGTGTCATGCAGCACAGGGGTGAATAATCTGGAATCAGCTGAGAGACAAACCGATTCTTTGTGCTGGAGGATGCTGCCTTTAATGGGTAGTAAACTGATCCACAATCTTATATGGATTGCAGCTTTGCAACTGATGATCATAACAGTGTCATAATTCAGAGCAGCAGTGCGAGTTATGACTGCTAGTTAAATGTCTGCGAAATTAAGTAGAGTTAAATCTGCCCATATAGCAAAAAATGTCCACTAACAGTATATAATGATCTTACTTCTCGACATACAGATACAGGTGAGTATAGAGCTCTATAAGTCTGGTATAATATAAATGCATCGAGTTAGACTCACAGTCCACAATGAACTAGACATTTCCCCGCCTACTTTAGGCTCTTTATTGTCAAACCCATTCTGTTGAAGGGGTCACCTTTTGTATGGAGTGACAGCTAAAAAGATGGTTGTGATTAATGGCTAGGAGACCTCGGGGCACAGACCCCAGGCATTGACAAAAACAGCCTTTCTCCTAAAGACCCGAGGGAGCTCTTCAGCTGCCGATTCTGCATTGCAGAGCTTTCGCTTCTGGGATACTAATTTTCTTTTTCTTTTAATGAAGACTCTCTAGCCTATGTTAATGCATATAAGGCAGGCTTGACAGCTGTTTACATTCTTTGTCTTAATTCCAAGGAAGTCAGCCTAAGTGAAGAATTCTCAATGCCCTTGCGCATATGTCTTCCCGTTGCTGTTGGATGACTGGTATGTTTAAGGCTATACCTTTAAGGCCATGGGAAATGTATCTGTTCTTTTCAGTATAGAAACCGCCATCACAGTTGTTGCCTACTGCAAATACATGTATTTGAAATCAGAGCTCTTATTGTCTGGTACGTTGTGGATAAAAACTTAAACTCATGTTCACTTTTTTTGTAGAACATTTGGATGTATAAATTAAGCAGAGGGAGAAAAAATAAATGCATCTGTTTTTATCTAATCCCTGGAGCTCACAAAGAAGCTGAAAGCTGTGGATTTATGCCCTGTTGTTAAAAAAAAAACAGAACATAACTGACAGAAAAAACGTAAAGAAGCGGTATCTATAAAAATAGTCTATTGCATTAATATTTCTCTTTTACTTTGTTGTTCAAAGTGCTTAGAAATCGGATACAGTGCAGACACAAGCAAGTGCTTGCCTACACATCTTCACCTATTGTTGTCCACCCTATTACCCAACCTGTTCAGCTTATTGTCCAACTATTAGCGTACCACAATATCAAGCACTACCTAGTAGGTATACGGGATTTTGCAGTCTGATTTCTTGTCCTTATTTTTTCCACATTTCCACCCCTTCAAATATATACACACTCACTAGGCCACATTATTAGGTACAACTTTTTTAAAAGTTTGGACCCGCATTTCCCTTCAGAACTTCCTTAATTCTCTGTAGCTTACTTTTAACAGAAATGGTATTCTGCATTCCTTTGTTGTAATGAGAGGTTATTTGAGAGGGCAGGGGACAGTCTTTTAAGGAGGCACTTTGTGTATTATTTGAATTTGCTTTGCAAATGAAGTTTGCTTATTCACAAACTAAATATTTCTACATCTAATTGTTCACTCATTAATAATAATAATAATAATAATAATAAATACCAAGGTATATACACTTTTTTTCTAAACCACAATATGCTGCATTACTATTTGGAACATGTGATTATATGAATTGAATCATATGAATTATATTTATAGTTGACCTTTTCTACTTAAAATTCCCCTTCTTCCTTTAAAATATTAATGAGCTTCCATATTGTAGCATCATACACATGCATAGTTGGTCAATCTGGAAATATTTTGTGTATACCATGCACATGTAATGATAAAAAAAATAAAAGATGTGGTTAGTTTGTTAAGACATTGGCTCGGACCCAATCATGAGTTCAAATTCCACTAATGCCAAGCTGCCTCTGTGCAGGTTTTTGAAAAAGGCCATTAACCCTCTACTGTTCGGTTGTAAGTCCATATACTAGTGACTGCCAAATGTTAAAAATGCAAATATGCAATTTAGGATGTAAATATGGGAATAATGATAAGTTACTATGTCACTTCTGATGTTTATATTTGTACTCTAAAAGTCTGCTTCAATAAGTACTTCTATATTATTAGCTTGAACCTTAGAAAGACCCTTTTTTCAGATGTTGATGATTTTGGCTTTCTGAGCTGTAAAATATTTCACACATTTATCATAAACTCCTCTGAAACTTGAGAAGATCTTGGCCTTGGCCCAAACCTGTCAAAAGCAAAGTGTATATATATATATATATATATATAATTACTTTGCTTTTGACAGGTTTGACAGGTTTATATATATATAGTACATGTATATATATAGTACTTGTTAGAAATGTAATTCTTAAAAGCATGCTAATTTCCTATCCGCATGTCTTTTCATTCAGAAGACTGAGCTAAGTGCAATTATTTAGTCTTTTAATTCAAACACATATCTCAGGCACCATTATCTTCCATCTAAGCCATTTTGTGGTATAGCGAAGAGAAAATATCGTTTCCTTCCCTTAAGCAATGGAAACAAATGTGTAGTACTCAACTGATGGTTCTAATTATGAAAGACTTCTGGAGATGATTACACTGATGAATAGAATTTGTTAAAGAACAACAACAATTGTCAAGAGGGAAAGCAGACTTGACCACTTGAGATTGTAGGCCACAGGGAAAAGGAACATTTTGCACAGTAAGGATAAGTTTACCGGAACTGGACATTTTCATGCGTGACCCATCAGCATGCTTGTGAAATTCTACCTCAGGCAAACATAATGGAAATGGATGCAATATGCTGAGCTTAAAATGTAGGACACTTGGAATCACCTGCCTTTAGGAGGTCAATAAACATGTTTTAATAGCTATCTTTCTTAATCAATTCATTCTCAAATTTCCTCAGTTACATTACAAATCACATCTGCGTTTGTGTGATCTCACATGTTTACATTAAATAGGAATAAATCAAGGCTTGAAAGTGTACAAAAAAATTTCCAATCTGGAATGATTCTGCTTAATCCACACAGGGTGGCGGGCCAGTCGGCAAGAACAAAGTTAGACATGGTGCCACTCCATCATAAGGCGCAAACACACAGTCACACACAGTAAACGACGCGTACGTCTTTGGAATGCGAGAGGAAACCAAAGAACCCAAAGAAAACCTGCACAAACACAGGAAGAACATGCAAACTCCAAACAGAAATTTCCCAGTTTTCCCCAATTTCCCTCGTACTGTGAGGCGATAGCACTACCCCCTGCGCCACCATGCACTATAACAGCATATTATGCTAGTCAGCTAGTTAAGATTTGAAAGTGATGCATTTTGGTCCTCTGCATTTAACCCATCCGTGCAGTGAAACACACAAATACACACACAGGTGAAGTGAGCACATGTGCCCGGAGAAGTGAGCAGCCAGCACAGCGCCTGGGGAGCAACTGGGGGTTAGGTGCCTTGCCCAAGGGCACTTCAGCCATGACTTGTCAGTACTTGGAATCAAGCACTGACTTGGAAGCCTTCCGGTCGCAAGGCTGGTTCCTTAACCACAAGCCTACGACTGCCCCAGGGTTGACGGGGTTTCTGAGAGGAACATTAAGTCTTATTTCATATATCAATAAAACACACACACATATATAGTATGTATACGTACTATATGTATGTAAATACAAATTTTTTTGTTTGTTGTAGAAAACAGAGAAAAGAATAAAGGTTTTGCTATTACAAACGGTGAGACACACATACAACATACTACAGAAATGTAGCAACTCAAGTACTCTGGAAAAAGTCTTAGGGTCACGTGAACAGATGCTGAAGCAATAAAAAAATCAATAATTTGCAGAATCTGCCACAATTCTTCTGTAAACTATGTGACAGCTATTTTTTATATACCTGTAGCCTTCAATATTGATTTTTTATATGAAATGTGGTTTGATATGTACTATGTTGTGTTCTTTATTGACATGAAAACAATCATTTTGTTGGAAACTGAATGTTTGTTATTGATTAGTAAGGAATAATACATTTCTACAAAACATAACAGGGTTTTAAAAACTTTTGCACAAAACTAAGTTCATATTCAGTACCAATTCTAGAGAGCCGCATAGCTAATATATACTCATTTGACAGGATTTCTCTCACATTTATATAGTCACTATTAATGCTAGCTAACCACATGATGAATAGGACAGAATGTCCAAAAGGAACATTAAGTCTTAAAAATGTTCATATTCTCTACCAGCAGGAAAAATTAGGATAATTTTATGGGGTTTGCACTGCAATTTTAAAGTAATTTATAACTATTCATATTCGAGAAAGCTAGCTAAGATGACAGTTTTTAGTTTTGCCAGTATTACTGATTTTTCTAAGCAGGATTTAAACAGACATAGATATATCACTGTTATCCTCCCTATAATAAAACAGTAAGGTATTTCAGCCAGGAGAAAATTAGTCTAAAGCTTTTGTTGTGTAAAAACAGCAGTGGAAAATCTCTCACATGCAGTATGTGGAAACCTCAGACAACTCTGTGTAGGCCGTGTTTAATGATTTCTAGACACCTTTTTTATTTTAACCTTTTAAACTTCCAAATATAATATGGCATAGCAGAACTGAGTAAGACAACTGGGATTATATCTGTACAGATCAAAGAGTGGCCCGGAAGAACCACTCCCTTCATTTGCTTTCACTTACCTGCTTAGCACTGAGAACAGGTGTGATTTTAATAGAGAATGAGAATGGGGAGAGAATGCAAATTATTAAAAAAGCCAAGACATGGCTCCAAGGGATAGGGATAAACATGAACATCCCAATTTCTTGTCAGCCCATGCAGCACTAAGGGGTTACAAAAAAGAGTTAATAATTTGGGGTTTGGATGAGTGTGTGTGTGAGCCCCTTCACTACCATGAAAAATCAGGGATGTCTGGCAGCACATAAAAAACAGAATTGGTAAAAGCCTTAACGTAAACATGAAGTAGGCTAGACCTGCTGTTTCTGTACCTTCCCTTCAACTAATCACTTCCCTGACATTGTTGGCTTCAGGCAAAGAGTGAGAGCGAGAGAGAGGAAGAGAGAGAGAGAGAGAGAGAGAGAGAGAAAAGGACACAAAATAGCAAAAGAATAAGCCTACAGTTGGCATAATGCTTTCAATCCCTCTCAGTAAATAATGGTAGAGTGGCACTGATGAATAGGGAGGGTTTAGGAAGAAAATTTCTTCTCGTTTCACACTGAGGCAAATCCCTGACCTTGTCTATAGCCATGAAACATTTACAGCACAAAAAGAAATGTCTGCTTATTCATTAACAACAACAAAACGAGACATAAATGGCTTATGCCACGCTAGCACATGTAGTATTACATGTCAGTGGGGAGTATTCAGAAGGGAGTGTTTAGAAAGGAGCAAGCATGCATTAATGTGTGAGATGCTGTAATATCACAGATCATGCCTGAAACAGGAGGAAAAACAATCTTGACTTCAGTTGGCCCTTTTAACCATTGGACAGCCAATGAGCCATGTAACGAAAGAGTGAGGGTAAAAAGCACGAGTGAGACAGAGGTAAAAATGTGTGGGTGCTCATGGAAAAAAAGCACTCGTCTATGTTTTCTTTCTATGCTCCTGGCTCATTAGAGAGCAATTATTGCTTTTTATGCTGCCCTGACTGTGCCAGCCCCTGATTTTACAGCCCCAGTTGATGGTGAGTGCAGCCCTAAAACCAGCCAAGCAATAATCAACAATGTGTAATCCCAGCAGCACTGAAGGCCAGCGCGCCATTGCCAGTTACTCAAACCTAAAATAAATTCGTTTCCATTCTGACTGGAGTCAGAGCATAGAGGACACAAACCCTAGTAGCCAATTCTTAAAATCCATGATTTGCAATGAGGCTGCTGAAGCACAGAACACCTCTCAATCTCCTTTCTGCTAGCACTAAGGCATGGTTCTGTGCTTATACACAATACAATCAGTGCTGTGAGCCTCATATATAGGTTTTCAGTACCAGTAGAGAGCGCATGTAGCATTTCAACTATACACACTGCAGTGGTTTAAAAAATATACTAGCTATGTGCTAGTAAAAGATGAAAAAAAGCTCTCTCTTTCTGTAAGTGTATGTGTGTGTGTGTGTGTGTGTGTGTGTGCACGTCAAGGCAGAATGCCGAAGCCTATTCCCATGCCACACGCTATTTTTCAGCAGTATGGCATCATGTGTTTTTCATGGCTCTGTTTATCTGAATAGCACACTAGATGCTTGCAAACCACACTTCCTTTATTTAGATAAAGCACACTTACTTTCCCGGCTATACATTTCGCTTTCACTTCATCCATTTTCTAGACACTTTTATCCACGGCACTATAATTGAACTAAGACAGTATACCATGACAGTAAAGCTGAGCAGCTGGGGATAATGGCTGGGCCACATGACAACATAACCTTGATATTGCACTAAATTGCATCACTGGTGCAATAGTGACATAATAGTTTGTGTGTCACTTTGTACGTGTATATACTATAAGCAATTATTAATGGATATAAATAAGACAATAGAGTAGCATCATGGCCTGTTTTAGACATTTGAACCAAATTAAGACATTGTAACCATTGGCAGCTTTTTCTTTAAACAATCCATGTTGTCAGTTTGATAATGAGACCCAAGAGATGGTGTGAAAATTTGATTGGCTGCAAAAAATATCAATGGATGATCTGCTACAGTAGCTATAATGCGTCATACCACTAAACTGCAGATGAGCTACATTTATCAGCACTGATCATTTTTATGTGCTTGGTTTGTTTCTCTGGGATGTTTTCCTCGACCAAACTGCTATTTCCATCATCATCTAGCTCGTCATTAGTGTCATTAGCGCTGATGCTGTCTGGATATTTTTGAAATGTTTTCTTATTCACTGTCTGCTCAGTGCTGGTTCTGTAGCAATCACATTCCACTGACTTACAGGGTACCAGAGTGGACATCCTTAAATACACTAAACATTGTCATACTACAGTACTGTGCAAAAGTCTTAAACATTCCAATATATTTATTTAATAGTTTTGTTTTAAACAAAGCTCTAAGCAAATTTAAAGCTCAGTTGGTAAAACCTGCTTCTGGAAAAAACCAGAGTGTTATTAACATTTTTTGTAATCCCAGGGCTGCAAGTCTGACATGAAATTGGGATGTTCATTAAGTTTATCCCTATCCCATGCAGAATATCTGTTCAGCCAGCCACCGCAAAGCGATGACATCATATGTTGGGAGAGATTGATGTTCAACAGAATGTTATTTTATCAACAAAAAAGAAACAATGATTTTTTTTTTGCTTGTGTGTTGTTAAACATAACAGTCACATCAGTTAATAATGAAGACTGTTGGGATTTGTTGCCAAAACAACAGTATGACAGTCAACGGTTCCTGAAGATGCTTCGTACAATATATCAGATATTTTACCTATTACACTATACAAACTGTGCCTTAGAACACTGAGGAATAAAATACCAAATGTTGCATATAGCAATTTTTTTTTATTTACACAAATTTGAATAGTCTTTCTATAACATTTTATATAGTGATAAAATATGTATATTGTACTGACTTGACAATTATGATATTAATTATATCTGAGATGTCTGCACAGTCCTGCTTGACAATTAATAATTCATAGAAAATTGTATCCGTTCAACTGTACACCGAGTTTATTCATTTATTCATTATCTTACGCTTAATCCAGTTCAGCGCAAGACATTTTATGAGTGACTAAGTGGCAACAAGTGCCTTAAAATTAGAGACACATGCCAGAGACGGCATCTCGATGAACTGATTCTACTTTCTGAGTTTATATATTTTGGTCATTTGAAATAATGTTCCACTCAAAGCACCAAAGTACACATGAATAAAGGATCTTGTATTAGACCTACTTAATTAAAGACTGCATTTGTGACAAGCTCATAAATACAAGCAAGGCCTCATGTCAATGCTAAAGTAATTTTATCAGTGCTGTACGTTTCCAAGCAGTTGAAAGCACTTACAAAGGTCATCAGATCACCAGCGAATCTACCATTGTTTTTTTTTTTTGAACCTCACTCATATCTCACTGTAATTGAAAATAGAAGGTTCATGTGGGACCCTAAAAAACTAAAGTACATTTTAAAATAACATTTCTACATTTTTCCCAGAGTTGCAGCAGCAGACAAGAAGGATGAATCAAGTAAGACAAAAAAATGTGGGCCAAAAGAGAGAAAAAAGAACGGCTGGAAACTGCGTCAGAGACATCTTTGATTAATTTAAAAGTGTGCCCCGATTTTTTAGGGTGTGCTGCTAAGAGTAAACACAGAGCAGAAATAGAATAAAACAAGATCATACATGAGACTTTTACAGAATGCTTTTATTATTAGTTTTAATAATAATAAAGTAATTAACATATTCTACAGGTATCATAATCGTGTTATTGTTACAATCTGGCTTCTTAAGCTTACTGGAATGAGGCCATGTAAAATCCCTGTTTTTTTTTCCATAATTTTTTTACCGAGTACTTTCGCTCATGTCTGAGCTGTCATACATCCGTAGCCTGCAGTCGGC
The DNA here is from genome assembly GCA_028565295.1 of Aspidoras spilotus. Lineage (NCBI taxonomy): Eukaryota > Metazoa > Chordata > Actinopteri > Siluriformes > Callichthyidae > Aspidoras > Aspidoras spilotus. The sequence continues at coordinate 9,975,365 of JAOUQV010000044.1, forward strand.
AGGGTTAAGTATTTCTAAAGCTAGATTTACTTACATCACTGATTGAAATCTACACTCTGTGCTGTAACTGTCTGCACTAAGAACATGTAGGTTTTGTGCTTATCTGTACATGTTACACTAAGTTTCCTCCATTTACTGTCACTGTATTTTTAAAGCATAATATCCATCTAGGTATACATCCATAAAGTCTGGATAATCCTTTTACGCATTCTTTTTTACAACACTAGCTTCCATCCTGTCTTTTATATATATACAGGGGATAGACAATGAAACTGAAACACCTGTCAATTTAGTGTGGGAGGTTTCATGGCTAAATTGGACAAGTCTGGCGGCCAATTTTCATTCATTGCACATTGCACCAGTAAGAGCAGAGTGTGAAGGTTCAATTAGCAGTGTAAGAGCACAGTTTTGCTCAAAATATT
>JAOUQV010000044.1:10063028-10078276 GCA_028565295.1 Aspidoras spilotus
ACCTCATACTGTGGGTGCTCCCAAGAATAATTTAAAGGTCTACCTGCTACGATAGAATCTTCCCACTTCGTGGTCTTTACTCGACTTAACTTCTCATGGATTTGATACTTTCCATTTTGCAAATCAGGTCCTGGGTAACTTGAACAAATTTCACAAATACAGAACTTCAGCACAAACTAGATGTGGCAAAGCCACCTTAAAATTCTGTCCGTCTCCCTGTGTATCTGCAATAATAAAAGTCATGCGTACAGAAAAGTAGAGACAGCAAGAAAAGTGTTGTGTGTGTGCAGATTGAGCTGCATGAAAATAATTAGCTAAAAGTCTGTTTTGAGTTACACATTTTTAGGCTGATGAAAGTGACTGTGATCAAAAAATTATTTCATTACTGTGTCTGACTGCATTGTAAAAACAGACATTGTAAAATCTCCATATGCAGGTGAATTTGTAACCATATGTGATGCAACAAGGAAGGAGAAAAAATTATATAATCTGTTAATATACGTACAGTTTCTTTGCAGGATTGCAACAAAGATACTGTACATATATTGACTTACAACCTCTCAGAGTACAATTAATGGAAATGGAAATGCAACCAATGGCCGGTCGGTACAAAAAATCGAGCAGAGCCAAGAAGAGTCAAATATGGACCATGCAGTGGAAACGCAACATCAGATGTCCTTAGAGTTCCCATGACAATGAGTTACTGGATCATAAAACAAAATATGGAAAGGCAGTCAGTGATTTCATGTTGGAGGACACATTTAACTTGTGAGTGCTAATAGCAAATGTTGAAGTCTCTGGGTTGGACATTGTACAATGTCTGTGACGAGACCAGACTAAATCAGTGTACCACCTGAAAGATTTCTTTGGGCTGATTTTGGATACAGAGAATCATAGATAAATGTTAGTGCTTCAGTGCTATGTGTAGCTAATGATAATCAGGATGACGTGTTAGTTGTCTGTGTCCAGAATAACATTGCTAAGTCTGTAGAATGTCGATTGCTTATACTTTAATTATAGTGCTTCAAACTTATTATCACTGTATTTTAATTAAAAGATAAATGTGCTCTCCTAAAAAAATCATAGCAGATGTTACAAGGTGCCTAAATGAATCAGACCAACATAGGACTCCAAGAACACTCATATTTATTAAAATATTTACAGTGAGTTGGAATAGGACTAGTACCTATTCTTCTGAATACCTCGGTTGTAACGAGTGGTTATTTGACTGCTGCCCTTCTAGTCTAGCCATTCTCCAAGGACTTCTGCAATCAAAAGCCATATTAAGTAGGATATTTACATTTAATACCATTCCTGTGCATGATATTTCCTGTTTCAGAAATTAGCAAATCAGCATATGAGTACCCGTAATTATGCTGTATTCATATGCCATCTGAGAACTGAACTTGTAGACACACAAAAACATACCAGTTACAAATATACTGTATATACAAATGCATATATTACACAACACGCTGCAACCGCAAAGCAGTCAGGATTGTGGGTGGCCACACACACCCATCACACACACTCTTTAACCTTCTGCCATCTGAAAAAAGTTATCGAAGCATTCAAGCCCTCACATCCAGACTCTGCAACAGTTTTTTACCTCAGGCGATCAGACTCCTCAACAATCAGAGTCTGAACTGAACATAAACACACACCCATTCCTTGTTTAAAAAACTTTCACAAATAATACCTCATACAGCACAATGCCACTTTTATAAAATTACAGTGTCTCCCCCACACACATCCCTTGTACTTATTACTGTTTTGCACTGTGTGTATTTATTGTTCTGTATTGTTCGTACTTCATGTTTGTACTGTGTGTATTTATTTGTTGTACTGTTTGCACTAGTGCACTTTAATGTTGTGTGTAGCACCTTGGTCTGGAGGAATGTTGTTTCGTTTCACTTTTTACTGTAACACTGTATATGGCTTAAATGACAATAAAATTACTTGAGACTTGAGCATATATGTACATATATACTTGCTGATACCAAAATGACATTAGTGTACTATGCTTACATTTTATTGTTCAAATTATATTCTATTTTATCTGGATTGTGTTTTGTCCCATATTGTCCCATGTTCTTGTACATGTTTGTGCACAAGTGTTTTTGCATTATTGTTTCTGTGATTAATTAATCAAAATCTAAGTTTTTTAAAGACCTTCTTTATTTGGCAGGCTAGCATGTGTATCAGAGAAGCCAGGAATCCTACAATAATTGAGAAACATTTATCAAATCGAACCAATATACAGTGGGGCCAAAAAGTACTTAGTCAGCCACTAATTGTGCTAGTTCTACTACTAAGAAAGATAAGAGGTTTGTAATATCATAGAGAAACTTTAACGATAAGAGACAAAATGTGAAAAAAAAAGAATTACGAATTACTAAATGCTAATTACTATATACAGTACTTAGTATTTGTATTTTGTGGCCACATTAAACGAGTTTGAGGCCAATAACTTATTTCAATTGGCATTCTTTTAAAAAAATAATTAAATAAATAAAAACCAAACACAAGAGCAGCACAAGTTAAACCGTGGCATATTCCATGTCTATATTCTGTATACAGATACATATACATTCAGCTGACAAATTAATTATACAGTGGTCATTCAGCATGCAGTATCAATGGTATTGGTTCATCTTACAGGGTAAGCCTGGCTTTAGGGAGACAAAAAAGTCCTGGTGTTGTATTTATTCAGAAAACTTTCACATTTAAATACTATTTCAAAAAATAACTATTAATCCTGACATAAAGCTTCTGTCACAGAATATGATCTATTTTAACATTCAGTATACGGATAAAATGTCATTCTGGGGCTTAGTCATCTTCATAATATTGTAATTAGTATTTCACATAACACATGTTCTAGTATTGATGAGATAAGCACATTTATTAAAGTGATTCATATCTGCATTGCTAATGCCAGAGAAAGCCACTTGGAATGGTAGTATAATTCACATTTTAGGAGATTCCGCCTTTATTGCTAGCTGGGCTGAATATGATCTCTTGAATTATAAGACATCTCCAGGATGTGAGTTTTTTTAGTGTGCCATCATTAATGGTGCATAAGGGAATTAAAAGTAATTCTGGTGTAGGTACCACAGATATTATATCTGCTAGATGAGCTTTCTAAATGAAGGTAACAGGGAGTGATGTCAAATTAAAATAAACCCTAAAAGGTACAGCACAGAGGATCAAAAATAAACAAAGTAAAATAAATATGTATGTAATAATGATTTGTATTCAATGTGTTTGCTTTAGACAAATCAGCATATAGACATATTTAGTTGGTCAATCTATAAGATAGATAATAAGATAATCGATAATCCGAGTTAACTTGCCAGTCTTGATTTAGAGTGTGGCATCTTGGGTCTTTTCTGTGTGAACTTTTCTGTGTGGTTTTCCTCATACAAAACGCTTTTCTTATACATACGCTAAAATCACACAAGTGCATCACATGATTAATGCAATCAAGCTGGTGTGCTACAAGTAAGATATTGTGCTGAAACTCTTTAAACATCTCCCAGCTGAAGGAAGTCTGCTGCAATCTTTCCTCAGACTGATGTTAGCGACTGGTAAATGCCTACCAGTCTCCTATAATAAGTGTCTCACTTAAGTTATTTCAGTCAAAGGGACCCTAGTATAGTGTATTGTCCTAACTTTCCACTGTTCCACTATTCTGAACCCTTGGCTTACTCATATTCAGCACTCACACCAGATACTAACTTATACATTAAACATCATTCCTTCCTTATTGTAATGGCTTGCATTAATATAGTATATATGGTATAGCAGCTCTAGTTACATATTCATTGTTTATGTAGAGCCATAATAAGTGTCTCCTATAATAAGTGTCTCACTTAAGTTATTTCAGTCAAAGGGACCATAGTATAGTGTATTGTCCTAACTTTTTCCACAGTTAGAATATGAATTTGTTGCTTAAGGTGTACAACAAGTTTATCTTTGTTGTTAATACATAAAATAAATCACATTTCCAGAGATAAATAGAAAAAAGTTTGGAAATCTATATGTGAACATTTATTAATAAAAAACTGAATATATAATGAGATGCCCTATTTTATTTCAGATGAAAAAATATTGTTTCCCTCTTTGCTACTGGCATTAATAAAGCTTAAATACTGCACCATCCTAAGCAGCCATTTTCAGTGTTGGTAGACTGATATTTCATGCAAGTTTATATATGCTAATGTATACCATAATTATGGTACAACATAAGTACATTTTATGGAAACATGCTTGTGTCTCAATGTCTCTTGTATTGAAGACAAATGTGTAGGAAGAATAAAAGGGACTAATTTAACCTCTAAGAATGCTATGTATTCTTGGTGATAAAGGCAATCTGTGACAATCAAACTTTTCTAGCAGATGATATTGCTGTGTAAATCCTATGACAGAAATCTAACCTTGCAAGTCTCATGCAAGGATCCGTAGGTTATTCTATGGCAGCCGAAGCTAAAAGACCATTATTATATGTGCTATTGATACTGAAATCTGCCAATGTGGAATTCCTGGACAAAACCCAAACCAAATGCAAAGTTCCACTGTTCTGAACCCTTGGCTCACTCATATTCAGTACTCACACCAGATACTAACTTATACATTAAACATCATTCCTTTCTTATTGTAATGGCTTGCATTAATATAGTATATATGGTATAGCAGCTCTAGTTACATATTTATAGTTTATGTCTAGTACACTATTTAATACTATTTAAAACAGATGTTCTGAATAACAAGCTCATTACAATTTTAATTTCGTTTGACCTAAGTGTGGCATTAACAAACTTGCATTTCAATCCTGACACTGTTGGGCCCTTGAGCAAGGCCCTTAAATCTTCACTCATCTCATCACCTATGGGTGCAGTATACTTCTAGTCCCAAGCCTGTTGATTAGAGGGCTGTGTTTCAGAAAGCGTTGAACCATGGTTAATGACAAAATGGAGACTTGATTTGCTGTGGTGGCCAGAGGAAGATGAGTATGAAGACAGTTGCCTTTTTACAGATATTCCTTCATTGAATGAAGTTATGAAAATGGCCACTGAGTGTATGTTTGAATATTATTTTATATTACTCTTACCTTGATATGAATAGTTTTTGACGTTATTTAATTAAATTCTATTGTATTTAATTTCTATAAAACTTTTAACAGCTTTTAAAGAGAGACATAAGCTTTATGTCTTCCCTTGTGCAATGTCTTTCTGCTCCTTAGCTGCTAAAATGGCTCTGCATTATATTCCTGGAAGCTAAGTTTAAATCTCACGTAAAACTATATCTATGTCTAAATATTGTGCATTAAAATATATATTCTAGGGTGGCAAGGTGGCTCAGTGTATAGTGCTTTGGCCTCACAGCAAGAAAATCCTGGGTTCAAGCCCTGGGTGGGGTGACTCAAAGTATCTCTGTGGAGTTTGCATTTGCTCCCGTGTTTGCACAGGCTTTTTCCAAGTGCTCAAATATACAAAAAGTCAGTTTTTGTAGTATAGTATTGTAGTGTAGTATAAGAAAGAAACAAAGAAGAATTGTGTATTTGCCAAATATTGTGCACATTATCATGCATTGGCATTGCATATCCTATCTTGTCAGACTTGGTACAGCACCCCGGAGCAGAGATGTTTTAAAGCCTTGCTCAATGGACCAATAGAATCAACTTAACATTGCTAAGGCTAGAAATTCAGATCAGTAATCCAGAGCCTTTATCATTAAGCCCTATTATCAATGGCACTCAATGGGAAAAGACTCCTTATCTGTGAAATCAGTTAACTTCCACAAACTATTTTCTTGTCATGAATCCACCAACTAAATGTTCAGAAGCAATTTCTTTTCCTGTTCAGAAGGATTACATTTGGGTATAGGTAGTGATGTCTTATAGTCTTTGATAAGAAAAGCCCCGCTGGTGCTGCAACAAAAAAGCAATGTTGCCAGGTGCCTGATAATTATCGTATTTGTAAGATAATTTTGCCATGTGTATGATGTATGATCAATAATCTCAAAAAATCCAAATATCTGATCATTTGACCATTCCGTGAATGTGTGGTTGTAAACAGTTGTAATCAGCTTGTCGCAACTGTCTGTTCGAGTTTTTTTTTTTTTGTGAACCCTGAAGGCAAACATGTGCAACAGTTAATTCTGCTTTTCTAAATGTGAGCTACGTGTGGTGTGCATGCATTTTAACTCAGAACACTGGCCATGATTGGCTGAATAGTCCGCTGTGACTGGAGTACGATCATTTCCTTCAAAATACGATAATCCTACATTTCTCACCTGGCAACACTACAAAGAAGTCCAGTAAGGCCAAGTTGTAGGTTCAATTATTAGTTTTGTCAGTTGGTAGGGTGTGTATCTGAAATTTAAGAATCAGTTTAAGATTGTAAAAGATCATATACTTGTGGAATAGCTGAATTGCATGTTGGATCTGTGTCTGTTTGGAACAATCATATAATAGGCTTACATACAGTACTGTGCATAAGTCTTAGGCACCCTTATTCTATTCTTAGACAGAATTTTTAAGTATCATTTGTGCAGTATTATTAGTAAAGTAGTTGTAAGTTTTACTGAGCATCCTGACTATGCCACAGTTTTCTGGAGACTATTCATTCATTTTCTATAACCACCAATCAACCTATCATGCATGTCTTTGAAATGCAGGAAGAAACCGGAGTACACAGACAAAACCTGTGTGAACGGGGGAGAACATGCCCTTCTGTTCACTATGACTTATTTATTTTTGTAGTAAAACTCAGCATGCTTCATTGTTTTTTTGTCTGTTTGGGCTGGTATTTACTATGTTGTGCTCTATAATGAGAGACAAACAGACAGACAGGCAGACAGACAGATTTACATTTACATTACAATGCATTTACTTTTACATTATAGTCTTACCAGAGTACCCACGCATAAACATTTGGAGAACATGCATACTCCACACAGATTTTCCCACATATTTATTTAAAGAACAATGTGTGGAATACTGTATATACGGGATCAGATGCAGTCAATAACAGGGCACCAAGCACACACATTCACAGATTTTACACACCTGGGGTATTTTAATTTACCTACCAGCAGGCATTAGGAACCTGAAGGAAAGCCATAAGAACCTAGGGAGATGCTGTGCACCGCCACACATTAACTCAAGCTCAAGTTACCCTGGAGCTGTAAGTCAGATATATTGTCCTAATTTTCTTTCTAAATGATAATTAGGCGAACATTGCTATTTTGTCTTTAACAGAGCAATAATATACTGCCCTATACTTGAAACAAATGTGATGCACTGATCACCATTTTGATGTTAGTTGACTGACTGTCCCTGCACAAGCATGTCATTCAAGGCCGGCAACACCTTTTTCCAAACCACTAACCAAATCTGTATAATTCTTTGCCTGCCTGGCTGTTCACATGTTCCTCTTGAATCCACGTAGATAAAATTGCATAATTCACGTTCTCAAATGTGATAGAGTGCTAATTGCCTTCTGCTTCTGTTTGCATTGTTTGCCATGAGGTCAATATGATTATTCTTGTTAAATGAGTTTATAAGCTGTCAAATTTAGCTATTTTATACGGTGGCCTAGAAGTGCGAAACACTTTTACAAAGCCCGATACACTTTTACAAATGAGTTTCTGATGAAAAAAGATTGGTACAATACATAGGAAGTACTAGTACTACTAACAGTTATGCAACTCCACCCATCATGCTGTGAAATATTCACTGAATTTATGCAGATTTTTTTGCTTAAAATAAGCAAAATAACACGTTATAACATATAACACTCTCTATATTATTTGTATTGTATAATGAAAAGGACGTGGTAATCCACTGGTGTGTGTATTTTAATTGGAAAGTTTGCACAAAGTGTCACTATAGAAGGCATATGCCATAGAAATTAAAAATAAAATTGAACTAAGAATCAATTATTACTTCTTTATTATTAAAACAAAAATATTTTTTTACAGCAGAACCGAATATATTTCTGGTTTAATCTGGCCGGTATATATTTTGGCAGAGTTGCAGAACAGTTTGATTGACAGAAAGGTGAGCAAATAACACTTCTTGTTCATTGTACCTACCCTTTCCATTAGAAACTAGTTTGTAAAAGTGTATCGGGATTTGTAAAAGTGTTCTGCACTTCTCAGCCACAGTAGTTTCCGCTTAACTTTGCTTTCACAAAGACAACATATCAGGACAGAACAGTATTATCTGACTTCATTTAAAAGCTAATATTGTGTTTATCTTTTTTTCAAATACAACACTGATTCAAAATCATGTGATCACTGGTTTTAATATATAATAGTTTATAAATTTATAGGTATTTATAGGTACAAGATACAGTATTTGTAATAAATTTTGAAAATTATGTTTTCTATATATGAGCAACTTGAATCAAATCAAATATTATTTGTCACATACAAAGTGATACACAGTATAATACATGTGTATTGGATACATGTGTATTACAAGTAATTTGTACAAAAACATTTTTTACAATTCATTGTGAAATTCAGAGGAGTATTGGCAACAAAATTAAGCATTATGGATATCACTGGGTTAACAGAATTATGTCCTATTAAGTCCAGCATTTTAATTCATGACTACCATCTGGATCTGCTCTATTGAACTAGGAAAACAGCTGCTCAGGCATAGTTCACATTAACAGAGGTACATTTAATACAGATTTAAAACAATAAAGATACTGTAAAGGCTTTTGCCATGTTAGCAGGGACTAGGCTTTAGGTCTTAGGACAGATGACCTAGAGTTTAACTGATTAAACTGATAGATAATTTGCCTATTAAATGGAAAGTATTTTCATCTTATGATTGTCCAAACAGGGGAATCTAATTTTGGAATAGTATCATTAAATAAGTTAATTATAACATTACTTGTATATAAAGTTTGCCCTTCTTTGTGTTTGTAGAAAATGGTCTGTTCACCTAACCTTGTTATACCAAGAGAGAAAAAAAGACCATTAAATAGCAATGTTATTATTCCTTGGGCCTTCACCTGCCGTGTTGTTTTACTTTAATCCACTTAAAAATGATCAAATTGCAAATCCCCAAATTATGCTCAGTTTTCCTGTTTTTAGCTCCTCAACCGAAATAAACTCCACCAATTTACTTTTTATTTCCAAATGTAAATATTGAACAATATCGCTACATATTCAACAATATTCATTCCAAACTGTCATGTAACAATTCTACGTAACATATTACAATAATAGTAAACGAATAGCATTCATTTATGTTGATGAGCGAGTAATCATAAATTCTTACAGGTCATTCTGTGATCATTCTGTGGTTGAGACATCATTGGAGCATTTGTCCAATGACCGTCTTGCTTTGCAGTACAGAAGGCAGAGCCATTCTGAAGTCCCAATTAACTCCAATGACAATCTGTTTCAATGGCATTTCATACACTGTATAATCATGATAACAGATATAAAAACAATCCAGGCATGATGCTGTACATGGTCTGTGTAGCAAAGAAAATGCAAATTTGCTATCTGTAATATCAATGTTAACACAATTTATTCAACCATTTTCCCTTGATATTTTAGATGAAGCAGAGCTTCCTTTGTAGTCTTATACAGTATTATAGCCACATGAGAAAAAAAAGGGTCACACAATCAGTCAGAGTCAAAAATGAAGTCAGAACAAGCAGAACACGGAGCAATGGCAGAACAATTTATGTGAGCACGCTGGGCAATCTGGCAGAGAATGCTAGAAAAGACATGTATGCAGATAGGCTGATGAGGAAGAGGTGCTGCCAATAGATCAAATGACAAAGCATTAATGGTATATATATTGAGAGTAAAATGCTGAAGATGAGAAAGCACAGAATTAAACAATATGATGAATATAATAGCTATATATTAGCTTAAATGCATAGCAAGTACCATGCAATATGTTTAATAGTATTTGGGATGAAATGAGCATAAAGTGGATGATCACAAATGATTCTCAGACATAGAGATAAGTTGACCTTGTTGTTATCACCAAGACCTCATGCATGATTGATAAATATGAAACCATATCTGACTTGAAAAGCTGGAGGATATGATCTCATTAGAATGTGTGCATGATTTGTGTGTGTGTGGGTATGTGTGTGTGTTTTGCAGTCATGCTTGAGCTGATTAAATGACAGCAGATGAGCTTTTTTGGAGGAGAGACGAACAATTTGACCAGACTCAGCTATCACTCTCACCTGTCATGTCTCCATTTATTATAGGTTAATTTCCTATTACTTTCTTTCTTTCTCTCATACATAATGGCCACATTATAAGGTACACCTTTCAGCTGCCAGGTTGAACAGCATTTTGCCTTGAGAACTGCCTTAATTCATCTGGCTTGGAAAATTCCTTATAAAGTTCAATATTGACATGACAATATTACACAGTGTCCATGACTGTAATGTCCCATTCCAACATGGAGTAGTACATCCTCTGCTTAAAATTAGCTTTTAAGCAGAGGCTAATTATAGGCCCATTTCAAAGCTGAATTTTATTCTACAATTTTGGAAAAAAATGTCTATGCCCAGCTGAAATCCTATTTGGACGAACATAATATCCTGGAGGTTTTTTTTAATCTGGTTTTAAAACACGGCATAGTACAGAACCAGCACTTATTAGGGTTTCTAATGATATCCTCCTGTTTAATGATGCTGGTGATCATGTGATCCTGCTGCTGATAGCCTTTGTCACAGTGGATCACATTTTAATTTCCAGGTTGCAACAGTGGGCATTTGTGGGGGGCTTTGGAATGGTTTAGGTCATATCTAATAGACAGAACCTTGTGTGTGAAATTTGCTAATTCAAAATCCTCCTCAGCTCTTCTTTCATATGGCCTTTCCACAGGGCTCTATTTTAGGACTTTTTCTATTTGCTTCCACTGGGTTTCATTTTAAGGAATCATGGCATCTACTTCCCTTGTTATGCTGACTACACCTAGATTTATGTCCCGCTCAAGAAGAAGGATGCATTTTCTATTAAACATCTTTTATATCTTGAGGACATTAAAGCCTGGATGTATGTAAACTTTTTTTAAATTTTAATGAAAATAAAATAAAATGGTGTTTGACACCATGGTAATGGTGTTTGGTTTCTGTGGAGCCCACCTTCCTTTTGAATTGGCCCCCCTAAGGCAGTAGACAATAATCTCAAATTTGGGGTTTAAATGGACAGTGATTTTAAACTGGATTGCCCGATTGCTGCAGTACTGAGGTCCTGCTTTTATCACTAAAGACAGGTGGCGAAGGTGAAGTCTATTTTAGCACATGAGCTTTTTAAAACAGTAATCCATGTCTTTATTACGTCTCGGCTGGATTACGGTAATGCTCTTTATTATGGAGTCGGCTAGTCCCTCAAATGCCTCCAGTCGGTGCAGAACGCTTCTGCCCGGCTGTTAACAGAGTCATGTAAGAGGAAGCACGTAACTCCCTCCACTAGCTGCCTGTGCATTTTAGAGTGCATTTTAAGATTTTTTGTTTTTAAACCTTGAATGGACTCGTCCTGCCTTACATCTCTGAGCTCCCCTATCTGCATGTGCCCACTCTGTGCCTCAGGTCAGCTGATCAGCTGCTCCTGGAGGTACCAAGGTCCAGGCTTAAACTCTTAAAATTATGGCTTAAAAATTATGGAACAAACTGCCCGTTTTATTTTGTGATTTTACTTTCAATCTTATTGGTTTACGGTTTTATTTGTTTTATTTTTTATTGTTTACATTGTCTTATTGCTAATATGGTTTTATTGCTTATGATGTTTTGTGTGATATACTTGTAGTGTATAGCACTTTGTAACAGCCTCTGTTGTTGTTTTTAAAGTGCTTTATAAATAAAACTGAGTTGAGTCCACCTCATCCCAACGTTTGACTATGGAGGCTTTGGACTACAGTAAACATCCCATCATAAATAAGAAACCAGTTATGCCGATTTGAATATTAGGGCATACTGCAGTGGCCTCTTGGAAGTAGCATAAGAAGATGTGTATACAGTGGTAATAAAGGGGTGGGAATGGTCAGCAACACTACTCAAGAAGGCTGTGCTGTTTAATCAGTGCTTAATTTGTATTAAGGGGCACAGTATATGCCAGGAATTGGATACTGTTATACAACCACCACTAGCTGAAACCACTGTTACAATGCATGCTTCCATGTAGTTTTAAACCAAATCTGATCCAACATCTGAATGCAGTAGCAGTAATCAAGACTCATCAAAACACACCACATTTGTTTAATGTTCTTTCTGCCGTTATTTAGCGGTAGCGGCATACCTGGGATTAAAATGTTCTATGGAGTTGTGTTATAGCTGTGATCTGTGACTCCGTTGTGAATGCCGTGTATCAGATTTTTATTTCTGCTTTATTATTGGTCTTTCTTTAAATCAAAGGTGGAAATGGACTCCAGTGCGGGTTCACTGTGCCGGGGTTTTGCATGTGTATGTAAGTATGGATGCCTGCTTTTTTTTGTTTAGCATCTTTTTATTATTTAATGTGTTTTTTCTTTTCACAGCTGTTGATTTCCAAGGACATTGACTGTATTAGTGATCTAGAACCAGCATAAAAATAAATCTTCCTTCACTTCCGTCCTAATAAGAGTTCTAATAACCGTCCTAATAACTTAAATTATAAGTTATAATAAATCATTTTTGCAAATGGAACTTTGAGAAATGTTTCTCTGCAATGCTGTTGTTGGAACAAGTGTTTAATTAAGTTACTTTTCCATCAGCTCAAAGCAGTCTTGATATTCTCCCCTGACCTCTGGAATAGACAAGACATTTTTTCGCAAATAACTGACAGTTACTGGTAATTTTTATCTATTCTGACCATTCCAAAATTTTGTTGAAAAGCAATGTTTGAAAATATTTTTTCATGCAAAATTCATAAGAATAAACATCTCATGGTTTTAGTAAATTTGGACCTTTCTAAATCTGGACCTTTCTAAAACAAAACATTGGATACTGCTATTATTCTTTTGAAGCCATTCCTTTGTTGATATGTGCTTGGGGCCATTGTTGTGCTGGAAGGTGATTTTTTTTTAGCTGTCTAACAGAGTGAAGAGAAGTAGCCCTGCAGCATAATGCATACACCATAATGCTTCACAGCGGGCATAGTGCCCTTTGGGTGATAAGGCGTATAATTTTTTGCTCAGAGCATATCTTTTGCAATTATGCCAAAAAAGTTCTATCCATGTCTCACCATAGTGTAACACATTTTGGAACATGGTTTGGGGTGAACGAGGCAGGCTTTTATAATTTAAGATGAAAAAAGCACAACCTTATATTCACGACATGTGAAGAATATGAGCTATTTCAGGGAATGACCACTCATTGAGACATATTTCTTTAGCTAATTTTCCTTAATTCTTCTATTAATTTATAATTTATTCTAGCTCATTGCCAATTTTAGATAGAAGTCTAATATTTCTCATTTTCTCTACTTGTTTTAATGGCCTTCACTATATACCATGGTACAGTATGTGTCATGGTTGGTAAATTCTATTTCAGTACTTAATTGACTTATACATTTTAACAGTATAGTTATGCTGCCATAGCACTAGTCTGCCAGCGTTTCTGTTTGCTCTCTGAATTGTCCATTAGATAGTTGATCGTGTCTAACTCTTTTCCTTCTCTTTTCTCTTTCCCTTTCTTTTTTTCCCCCCTACTTTTCTCTTTTCTATCCTCTCTTTCTTCTCCACTCTTTCGGAAGAGCTACAACGAATACGGTGGCGCAACCAGGAGATGTCGGCAACCCTGCGCCTGCTGGATTTCCTCCGACTGCCCATTCACTCTATTATTAAGCTAAATGTTATATATTATTGTTAGTTATGGAATTATGTATATGGTATGTATGTTTTGTGTATGTGTGTATATATATTATTGTAATATTAATGTTATATATTATTGTTAGATATAGAGTTATGTATAAGATGTATGTTTTGTATGTTATATATATTATGTATATATTGTTATATTATTGTTAGTTATAGAGGTATGTATTAGATGTATGTTAGGTATATATTATATATTACTGTTATATCATTATTGTTGTATATTATTGTTAGTTATAGAACCATGTATTAGATGTATGCAGATTACATCACCTGCAATGAGGATGGGTTCCCTTATGAGTCTGGTTCCTCTCAAGGTTTCTTCCTTACTTGCTACGGGAGTTTTTCCTTGCCACCGTTACTCATCTGGGATAAAACGTTTTTTTGTAAAGCTGCTTTAGGTCAATGCTTATTGTTAAAAGCGCTTTATAAATAAAATTGAATTGAATTTAATTTAATTAAACTCACAGAAACATTAGATTATTATTAAAATAAATTATAATCAATTCACTACTGACACTAAAGATGAATGTGATTCATCTAAATGTGTTCCTTGTCAGTGTACCTTCTGCAATATCTCTTCTACCATTGCCACCCAGAGCGTCCAACCCGTAGCTGCACAGCTGCCCTGGCAATAGCGTCACCCACCCCATAGTCGCAGGCATTCTCCTATCACTCTCGCTTTATTATTTCTTTATTTCCAGCACCTGCTTAGGATTTTCTGTCTAAGATATGTAAGCTCCCTGTTTTACTTGTAGCTGTGACATATCTTTTTTTACTGAAAGTTACCAAGCGCTGTATGCACATTTGTTTTTTATGGTTCTGGACATGTTTTCTTGTTTACCATTTTTCACTGTGACTTGCCTCTGAAATAATGTTTTGCAGATCGGACGACCCATGTCTGTTTGATCCTAAACACAAATTTTGTATGCGTAAATCTATCATTTAACACTAACTTTACCAATGGTTTTGCAGTGATTTGGATTTTAGATGTGCCTGGTTGAGTTTTCGGGTATATTGCCTGAATATTCAGCCGAAAAAGATCATCAAGTAGCTTTGCCGTTTCTCCATGCATTGGTCTTACAATGCTTAATTTGCCCCATTATACTCTCTTGTACACATGATATAAACAAACATATTAGATTTTTTAACCTTACAATTTTACTTACAAGTGTAAGTAACCTTACAAGTATTATTTCTCAGAATTGCAATATTGTCTCATAATTATAGAGATTTTTTCAAACAAATTATTGCATAGATCAATTATTGTATTGGGTTTATTGTAAACCTTACAAACCAATCTAAACATGTAAATTTTATAAAGTGTGCTAATGTTGTAACAATCTGACAATCTCAGTAGTTACCAAAAAAAATCAGACACTAATTGGGTGAGAAGTCC
>JAOUQV010000044.1:10095958-10110464 GCA_028565295.1 Aspidoras spilotus
AATCACCTAAAATTAGAGCTTTGTCTACAGATGTAACTAGGTTGGAGATAAAATCTGCAAACTCATGTAGGAATTCCCAATACGGCCCTGGGGGTCTATAAATAATAATTAATGGGATAGAGTACTTAACTTGCTGTGAGTTACATCACCACACCGCATTGGGAGGAGGCCAGAGCAGATTACTTCATCGGACATCATTAGCTCCAACATGAAAAACTATCTTAGAGAACCTTCGCATGCCTAAAATTCTAAGATTATCTGCTATGTCCAGCCCCCTGGCTCCCGGTAAGCACTGTACTAATGCTGCTGGTGCCTCTAATAACCTAG
This sequence comes from Aspidoras spilotus, assembly GCA_028565295.1. Taxonomy (NCBI): domain Eukaryota; kingdom Metazoa; phylum Chordata; class Actinopteri; order Siluriformes; family Callichthyidae; genus Aspidoras; species Aspidoras spilotus. The sequence goes on from JAOUQV010000044.1 coordinate 10,096,286, forward strand.
CTATTTTCACGTGCCTCACTATAGAGTCTCCTATAATCAGAGCTCTTTCAGGTTTCTCACGGGCGTCTTACTGAAGATGGCGAACCTGTTGGACACGTGAATCAGATTGGATTTCTCAGCATTGGGTCATCACGTATGCACCCTTCTACAAGGGCTCTAATGCCAGGGAGGAGAAAATTCTATTTCCACCTAAGTCATCTAGACTTTTCCATACTGTAACAGGACTGCTATTACTTTCACTAACCCTATCTAATGACTGGATGTGCACCTCTAAAACCTCTTCATCAGGGTTAGAGTGCAATAATTACAAATATAATTATCACTAATGACAGAGAAAGACTGGCTAAACATTCTGCATTCTACACACTGCAACAGCTGAATATGTGACATGATTGTACGTTACCTTATGCATAGTCTGCGATATCAGATGATAATAAACAAATCTGGTGCGGATGACGTTGGCATGCTCTTTTTGTTGGATCCTGTAAATAGAAAAAAGTTACGCTCTAAACTCTATAACGTTTTTGAATGTGTGTTTAATATTGTCTCACTGCGGGTGTAAGTGTAAAATAATATAAAAACTTAAGTGAAAACAAGTAGTTAACTTAGCTTCGGTTGCGGATTTCTTCTATAGCAGTCATAACTAGCGGCACACGCACATTAAAAACACTTGCGCATGGTCTATGTAACTAAGTGAGATTAAACACATTGTAAGCATATGTAATTTCTATTATGTTTTGTAGAGAGTCACTAACTGCCAGAAACAACTTCCTTGTGTGTAGCAAATATATCTGGCCAATAAAATGGTTTCTGAGTTCTAACCAGGAACAAGTGAGCATAGATTGAAACTTGTGGCAAGTCATGTTAAGGTTGTATTTAATACTCAGGTAATGTTACTTTTCTATTTTATTATTGTATTGTATTTAGTTATTGTTAGAGACCATTTTCGGATTGCATCCATCATCAGCATGTAGAGAGAGCAGTAGGGAAAACTCTAACTTACAAAGGGCCTCTAGGTGATCAAGCCTGATCGCCCACACCTGGCATGCTGCTTATTTATGAACATGCAGTGGCACATGGCATTGTCACACTTTTTAGGTGTGACCATGGGGTATGGCTTGGTGCCAAATTGGAAGAGTTTTTCCCAGTTTATTTGTAAGATAAAAAGTTGCTGATAAAAAAAAACTGTCTTTTAAAAAGGTCGAGTAGAAATTGGACAAGACCCTAAGGCAGCACGGTTGCACTGCATGTAGCATTACTTCCTCAGAGCATGAAGTTCCTGGTTTATATTCCTATGTATGTAGGGCAGCTTGCTTTCTTTGTGTGTGGAATTTGCATGTTACTGTGGGTTTCCCTCTCATCTACTCAGATGTTGTTATAAATTTCAAACACATACATTATGCTTGTTGTGGTCTCTAAATTGCCATAAGTGTGTGTTTCCTATGAGTGACACCCTGTTTATGGTTGTTCCTACCATGCGTCCTGTACTGCCAGCTAGTATAGCTGTCACTCTCAGGCACTTGTTTATAATAACATGTAAACATGTAAAAAATTAAGAGAACACTCCAGTTTTTTTGTTTAATCTATATAGACACATAAACATCAGTCATTCCATTTAAATGTTTGTTGAATTCCTTTACCAACACACATAATACTTCTTAATGAATTGCTGTAGTAAAATATTTTAAATATTAATTATGTAAATACGTTCAAATATTATTTCCGTGTTGTTTAAAAAGAAATAAGTACTTGTTTTCTTTTCACTAATAATTCTGCAATTTTAAAATTTGTTGTCTGAAATTGCTGTAAGCATATTACTACTATATCTAGAATCAGAAGTTTCTAGAATAAAACATAACTGCAAAATTTGTTTAAACGTATATAAATTATATTATATAAAATTAGAGAAACTAATAATTTTGCATTGGTCTTAAATTTTTTTCCAGAGCTGTATAAAGAGCATTTATAAGTTCACCCAATGTACTTTCTCAGCACTGCACTGTGTGTAGTGTGTTAAGTGGATTAAAGTTAAGGATTTTAGCTCAGTGTTGAGATTTCAATTTCCAGTTTAATTTGAACATTATTTTGGACTGCTGCTTTTATTTTTTTCACTGTTTTCATATAACCCATATAATCCATATAATCCATATAATATACAATAGGAAAAATTGATCAGATGACTTATTTGTCTCAAATATGTTACTTTGTACAAATTCCTCATCTGGACATCTGAACAAATAAAAATGTAATAGTGTTGCTATATTTGTCCTGTAGTTTGTATGCCCAGAAAAGCTTTCAAGCCATAGAGCAGAAATATAACCTCTCGGTTGACTAGTTACGGAGCCTTTTTAATTATATCTTTCTACATATGTCTCACAGTCCCAGTTTAATTACTGCGTGGATAAATGCATCCAATTAACGGTCAATTAATTCACAGTTTCGTCTTGCAGTTATTAGGAAGGACAGTTAATCATGTGACCATATCTAACTCACTGGGGTTGGAAAATGTGAGCTTGCTGTACTGGTCTCTCTAGGTGTTGCAACACCTTCTCAAGGGCATTAAAGTCAGTTACAGAGTAATTGAAAGTGCATTTGACAGGTAGGAACAGTGTCTTAATTCCATGTCTTTGCCGCTCGACACAGAGGGTTCCTGGAGGCAGCTTTTTCTGAGGTAAAAGGTAAGTTTAGAATGAGGGAATGTGTGGGTTTAAACTCAATACTGCAACTATATACTGCATATATTTGTATATCCTAGGGAAATGTACAATTATTTTAGTAGTTTATTATTTCCTGATTGGGCAGCACATGTTGTGAATTTATATACATAAAGGAATTGGATAAATAAATATAAGCATGATTTTATGTGGAGTGGAAAAGAGTTGTTGATTCCAGAGGCAAGTGACGAAATAATTAATATAATGAGATGTGCTGTTGAAACAGGCAAGCTCAAAAAAGTTGAGACGGGCAATAAGAGGCTGGGAAACTTACAAAAAAAGAAAAGATGGAGTACCAATCTTTTGTGTAAAATAATATCTCCAAGAACATTATCTGTGAACACAATTCACTGTGCCATTCGTCGTTGCCAGCTAAAACTCATAGTTCAAAGAAGCCATATATAAACAAGATGAGGACGAGAGAGGAGGTTGACCCAAGTTGTTATCAGCGCTCAGTTCAGAAGCTTGGCTCTCTGATGGTATGGGGTTTCATTAGTGTGTGTGGCTTGGGCAGCTTACACATCTGGAAGGACACCATCAATGCTGAAAGATACATCCAGGTTCTAGAGCAAAATATATGCTCCCATCCTGATGACGTCTCTTTCAGTGAAGACCTTGCATTTTCCAACATGACAATGCTAAACCAAATACTGCATCAATTATAGCATCTTGGCTCCGTAGAAGAAGGGTCCCGGTGCTGAACTGGCCAGCCTGCAGTCCAGATAGAAAACATTTGGCGCATAATAAAATGGAAGATACAACAAAAAAGACAGTTGAGCAACCTGTCTCCTCAGTTCCCAGACGTTTGGAATTTGGTTTGTAGTCATACAGTATTACCGCCGCTAATAAGTATGCAAAATTTTGTGCTTATTAAATAGCAGTCAGTCAGTCACAAAATGACCCATTCTTTTCAAATGCTTATAATATGAACTGATCTATCTATCAATACGGAATTGTCTTACCTTCAAATTCTCCTTCACTGTAGATAAGAATGTGAAGAATGTAACGTTAGGTTGAGAATACTGTTATATTTAATATCTGAGTCATGCTAACAGAAAATCCAGTCTAGACTAATGTCTGCAAAATGATGAATCTGATTAATAAGATGCAGGATAAGGATATTATGACTAATTAAAGTTAGCTGTGAGTTTGGTGTCAAATCAACACTGACTGAAACAGCTGTTCTGACTGACATAATAGGAATACGAGAAAGTTAACTTGTGTCTCTCTCATCCTCCTAATGTTTCTTTCTGTATTATCAATCCCAAACACAATGCAACATATTTCAACTGATGCTCAAACACATACTATATAGTTTTAGCCTCCGTATATTCAAACTGAGCATCATATACATGTAAAGATTTATGTAGACTAATTCCTATCCAATTGTTCCTGCTGGATATTGGCTAGAGCACAAGCTCATTGACTCTTTCAGTTTTTTTTCAGGTCACATCTCATCCAATCACTGTTAAATGCCTATGTGGTGCTAATGCCTCTTGAGGGCCCTGTAAAATCAGTCATCCTCAAAAGCATTGTTAGCATAAAGATTATTATTATAATGAAAGCAAGGGTATCACTTTGATAATAAAGCTTATATAAGCGGAAATATGCCTAACCATCCCCAACATCTGAATGGCTTCATCAATGTCATGTGACACGTATGCACACTTCACACATACGCACATTTAGTTTCATCACCTCAACAATTATTTTTAAGATTTGTATATCTCCCCTGTAAGATTTTACATTTGTGTATAATTAAAATTAGAGACATAGCTACAAATAAACACCCCACAGAGATCTAATGCTATGAATTGTTTTAAAAATTATACAAGTCAGTGTTGGGTTTGTTCCCAGTATAACATTTTATTGCGTGACACTATTAGGTATATATGCATATACACACAATATATACACTCAATTATATACACACTATGTACATTCAGCATCTACATACAGTATATACAGTGCATCTGGAAAATATTAACAGCACTTTTTCCACATTTTATTATGTTACAGCTTTCTTCCCAAAATGTATTAAATTATTTTTTCCTCACAATTCTACACAAATTATCCTATATTTACAAAATGAAAGGTTTGTTTAGAATTTTTGCAAAATTTATTAAAACTAAAAAAACTCGTAAATCCAGTTGACTGGACATGATTCCGAATGGCACACACCTGTCTATATAAGGTCCCATAATTGAAGGTATACCTGTATGTTAGAGCACAAACCAAGCCATACAGTCTATGGATTTCCTCATAGACTTCAGAGACAGAATCACATCCAGCCACAGTGATCCGAAAATGGCTGTGCACTAACTCTTCCCATCAAAACTGATAAAGCTTGAGAGGTTCTGCAAAGAAGAACCGGAGAAACTGCCCAAAAATAGATGTTTCATAATTGTAGCATCATACTCTGGGGGCTGGAGGCTGTATTTGCTGCAGAAGGTGCATCAAAAAAGTATTGAGCAAAGGCTGTGAATACTTATGTACATGTGATTTTGTTTTTTATTTTTCATACATTTGCAAAAAAAATCAAACTTTTTCATTGGTTTTGTGTTAAGAATTTCGGGGAAAATAAATAATTTTGGGAATAAGGATGTAACATAACCAAATATGGTAAAAAGTGAAGTGCTTTGAATACTTTATAATACTTTATGTACGTATATATGTATACTGTGTATTTATATATAAATTTAGGGAGAGTGAGAGAACCTTCAATACCTGTGGCCAAAGGCATTTTGTCTCATGTAGCATCCTGCCAGCTCAGTCCCTGTGCCCATTTGTCAACAGATTTGTCCAATTGCTCACTGCCAGTCAGAAAAATCAGCACCATGTCACTTCGTAAATGACAATTTAAGTCCCAGTTAAGCTCGGCAGCCCTGCACAAGTCTTCACTTGACAGGTTCTGTCTTAAAACCAGTGGCAGCTACAGAAAAATGGAAATAATAATAATAAAGCTCAAGCAATTTGCTCACGCAGACACCGTCTGACAGTCTATTAGAGTATAAATTTGTGATGGAAAGACAGTGCCTAACATCCTGAAATCAGCTGTGTCTTGCACATTTCTACCATGGTGTGCACTTGAAACAATTTTCTGACATCCACACCAGTGCCTAAATTAGAGTCATGCATATAGGACTGCAGACACCAAATACATATGTGCTTAGAGCACATAAGCACATATGTATGACACGTTGAAAGTTACATCACTACCAGTGGCTCTAACAAAAAATAAATAATATAAATTATTTATTGACAAAAGATGTACTGTTCTTTCAACAACAACACTGTCTGTATATATCCAGTCATAGGACCAGAGGGCACTGACTTTATCTTTCTAGGCCAGCTAGAAAGCACTAATGCAACCAGCTCAAAATCTAATTAGTTAAAGCAGCATTATGCTTACTATTTGTTTTAAGCTACGCATGCATCACTCTGGATTCTGAAGGCTCAGGTCAGATTTATTTGGTGCTGTCAACACATGATGGCTGATATATGATTGGATAAAATCACTTATAAAAATATCCACAGTTATTGAACTAAAACAAAATTCTATGATTTAGTATTAATTATTGATGGTTTTATGTGTAACATTTAAATAGCCATGTTCTATGTATAGCAAAAAATACACACTTTATAGTTCCAAAAGTACATTCTCACCTGCCTTGACTCACATATGAGCTAATCCATAGGGTTCAATATGATGTCGGGCCACCCTTTGCAGATAGAACAGCTCCAACTCTTCTGGGAAGGCTGTCCACAAGGTTTAGGAGTGTGTTTATAAGAATTTTTGACCATTCCTACAGAAGCGCATTTGTGAGGTCACATACTGATGTTGGATGAGAAGGCCTGGCTCTCAGTCTCCGCTCTAAATTATACCAAAGACGTTCTATTGGGTAAAGGTCAGGAGTCTATGCAGGCCAGTCAAGTTCATCCGCACCTGACTCTGTTATCTATGTCTTTATGGATCTTGTTTTTTGCACTGGTGCACAGTCATGTTGGAAGAGGAAGGGGCCAGCTCCAAACTGGTCCCACAAAGGTCCCACAAAGCATGGAATTGTCCAAAATGTCTTGGTATGCTGAAGCGTTCATACACCTTTGGCTATGTAAGTGAATGGAACCCCTGATTCCAATCATTTCGATGGGTTTGCAAATTTTTGGAAATATAGTGTATATACACACACACACACACACACACACATCATCAAAACAAATCATGCAGATGTATGTATGTATATATATATATATATATATATATATACATACATACATCTGCATGATTTGTTCGGAACATAAATGGCTCATACATCCCTAGAATTTCAACTGGATGAAATAAATGATTGCTTTACTCTAAGGAGCATTAACTTGGCCAGCAATCTGTCTACAATAGCTTAGTCATCAAAATCTTTTAGTCTCCTTTCTTATTCTAAAGAAAAGTCAGAAAATGATAAATGGTTCTGAGTAGCCACCCTTTATGATCAGAGTTATCTCATAAACCTTTGAGACAGGTTATTGATTAGCAGTTAATTAACATTAGTTAAAGTCTTTGTATTTTGTGTCATCAATCCCACTTCATACTGTTGTTGTTATTATACTGTATGCAAGACCCACACCACACACTCTTTAATGCTTTTGATGTCCAAATTTACTGGACACACACTAAACCACCCTATCGGTACAATCAGTATAACACTATACGTATATGATTAATAGCATGATAAAATTGATTTACCTTTTGTGAGACTGTCACCCATTTTAAATGAAATTACTATTCAGCACTGACTGTCTCTAGATATCTGAAGCCTTTTAAACAATAAATAAATCTTGTCATTAATCATCAGGATGGAAATGGCATAATCTATAGCTTTCAGAGTAGCTTTCCAAGGACACTAATGTTAGCAGGAAGTAATACAATGGGAGTAAGTGTACTAAGAATGGGTTAAATAATTTGCAAACATGACATTAATTATGTATCAGATACATAATAATAATAATAATAATAATAATAATGTTTCAGTTGCATTTCATGGCAATATGAATTATATTGTTGCCTTTAATTTTCAATTCCATCTGTATGAATTACAACCAATCATGCTCAGTAACCACTTTCCGTAACAAATTATCCTAGCCATGGTAGATTTTAAATGGGTTTTATGTAAGATAGCTGATCTAACACTACACAAAAACGCACATATACACACATACACAAACACACTAGACACCTGGATCTGGTGTGGTTAACAACTGTAGAAGTCAATAAAAATGTCTATGCATATCTTCATACAGAGTCCCATAAAACTAGCTCATGAATGATGGCATGGCATGGCTACCCACTGCCCCACCTTTTTATACATTAATCTGAGCTTTTATTACTTCTATTTCCTACCAATTTTTATTGAGGTAGAAAGCACAGGTTGAGTTACAAATGATGTCCGGTGAAGTGAAATCAAGAATGGCAATGGGTAAATGAATATAGAAAAACAGAGGCCGGCACGGTGGCACATAAAATATCCCAGGTTCGAGTGTAGGGTCCCGCATATTAATGAATGCCCACTCTTCTACCCCTCCTCTCAAGTTAGTAAGAGTAAGAGGTTTGTTTACATCTCATTTTGGTCTATATATTCCTGTTTATTCCAGAGTGGGTATATTTTTATTAAGCCGTATTTTAAATCTATAGAATCTAATAAATCTAATAGTCTGAGACTGAGCTTTATATTGTGGGAGAACTATGTTTTCAACATCTCATCCAAATGTTCATATATAAGGTGTTAGTCTCTCTTTACACAGTAAAGACAATAACCAGCTATGTGTTATCAGATAGTTGGAGCCAGGAGCTGTTCTGTACTGTGGTGTCCTGAGTATATGCAGAATGGAGGAACCAAAAACATCCAGCTAAATATCACACTGCAGCCAGTCACATGTGGTTGATCCGAGAGGCAAGTGTTGGAATAGCAAAGCAAAGAATGGCAGCACTGCTGCAGTGGGCATGGATCAAATGCATGTGGAGTATGTACCTTGTTGGGTCTGTTGTGATTATATTTGAGATATGCCCATTTAGGTTGTTTAATATACAAGCTACAGTACTGTATATATGATCAGTCTTCAGGTTGAATGACAACTTAAATTAGTTTTACTTAGTGTTACCATAATGGTCACTGTAGTTTTGGATTAACTGCGTATGATCATACATATGCATAGACAGCTCATAGACAGCAATAAGAAACTGGAAATGAAATACATAACCATGTACAAATATGTTAGCCTTAAAAGTATCAGACTTAACAGATTGTAAGAAATACATTGTTATTGCTCATGTGTTATTATTACTATGACTTCAGGGGCAGTTTATATAAGCATCTCCTTATGAAAACTTTTTGTGCAATGTTCTAATTAACCTCACTTTGCAAGCTTTGCTTAACAAACCAGAAGTTCAATGAGCTACAGAATCATCTGTCCTCATATTCTACCCAGATGTCATTATGGAAAATGTTATATACAAACCAATTCCGAAAAAAGTTGGGACAAAAATACAAAATATAAATAAAAACGGAATGCAATGATGTGAAAGTTTCACAATTCTATATTTTATTCAGAATAGAACGTAGATGACTTATCTTTAAACTAATGTTTTTTATCTCGACTTCAGTCTGGCCAATTAATTACCCGGACCCTTCTTCTATGCAGCCATGAATTGATGAAGTATATGGTTTGGCATTGTCATGTTGGAAAATGTCGTCCCTGAAAGAGACCTCGTCTGAATGGGAGCATATGTTGCTCTAGAACCTGGATATACCTTTCAGCCTTGATTGTGTTCTTCCAAGTGTGTAAGCTGCCCATGCCACACATACTAATGCAACCCATACCATCAGAGATTCAGGCTTCTGAACTGAGCGCTGATAACAGGTTGGGTCATCCTTAACCCCGTTATAATGAATGACACGATGTCCCTGATTCCCGTAAAGAACTTAAAAGTTTAATTTGTCAGACCACAGAACAGTTTTTCACAGTCCATTTTAAATTACACTTGGGCCAGAGAACACGTCTGTGCTATTGAATTTTGTTTAGATATGGCTTCATCTTTGAACTATAAAGTTTTAGCTGGCAATGGCGGATGACACAGTGACTTGTGTTCACAGATAATGTTCTCTGGAAATATTACTGAGCCCATTTTGTACAGAATACAGAAGCATGCCTGTATGTAATGCAGAGCCGTCTAAGGGCCCGAAGATCACGGGCAACCAGTATGGTTTTCTGGCCTTGACCCTTACACACAGAGATTTTTTTAGATTCTCTGAAACATTTGCTGATATTATGCACTGTAGATAATGATATGTTCAAACTGTTTCCAATTTTACACTGTCAAACTCCTTTCTGATATTACTCCACTATTTGTTGACGCAAAATTATATGTGATATATTACTGATCCTCTTCCCATCTTTACCTCTAAGAGCCGTTGCCACGTCATGTCATGATAAAGACCTATTGCCAATTGGTCTTCCAGCTGTTCCTTTTTTGTACCTTTAAGTTTTCCAGCCTCTTCTTGCCCCGTCCCAAATTTATTGAGATGTGTTGCTGTCACGAAATTGCAAAATGTTTGCTCCCACATTCCAAAAACATGCATGCTATGTTAATTGGTGTTTCTAAAGTGGCCCTTATTTGTGAATGTGTGAGTGTTTTTGTTTTGGGTTGTTCCTGCCTTTGTGCCCAGAGTTGCCATGTGGGCACCATCTGGCCCTGGCCATGTATTACGCGTAAGATAATAACTAATTTAAAACACAGTTCTTATATTAACAGATGCATACAGTAGTAAGCTATACAAACAGTATTAGTTCACATAATTCATATCATAGTGTAACAGCAAGTATTCTTGACTAAAGCTATCTTCTCTTTTCATCAGATGTGATTCTTCATGTTCATTTGACCCATAATTCACTGCCACTCGACTATCCAGCAGAATCAGATATATGTGCAATAAATGTTGTCATGGTTGTGGACATTTTTCCGGCTTCTTTTCTCATGGCTAATACTTTGTTTTAACTTCTCTGTCCATTTATACACATTTCTGTTGTAAACTCCTTTTATATTATTCAGTGATAAGTAAAAAAAATTAACCCTCCGGCAACAAAAATGAATCACTGCAGCCTATTTTTCTTTTGTGCAAGTCAAGTGCAGCCATTTTCATTGCACCGCAGTCACAATTGAAATGATTGAGACCGAAGCTGCATACGTTTTAAAATAATCCGATAATTATAGATTTTTTTACTGTAGCGACTCATTTTGTCATTCAGATAATATAGTACATTAGTTTAAAAAATGAATATTATACACATTATTATAAGAAATAACATGAAAGACTAAAAGTGTACATTTTTCAAATTGTAAGCTCTCTGTAGTTTCTTTACAAACATATATCATCTTTCTATCACAACATAGCTGTTATCTTCTCTCCTCATTTGCTTCTTCCTGTTTGTTGGTATTTTTGGTGTCTCTATTGTTCTCAATTTGCTCTCTTTTGTTTGTCTTACACTTTCCCAGTGAGCGGAAGAAACACCTATGGAAAATTCCTGAAAATGATCATTTTGAAAACACTAAAAATAAATGTGTTGAAAGTTTTTTTTAGGTTCATGTTTACAAAGAAGAATGTAGACTGGTATATGTCCTCTTTTAATTGCATAAGTAAATTGATTAACAGATGTACTGTTACTCATAAATCGGTTTGGATAAATGCAATTCATATTGTGATTCAAGTATCTGTTCTATAACATTCTGTTTAGCATTAATATATACTATATACAATAAACTACAGCTTTTCCACATGTGTGAGCTGCCCATGCCATATGCACTAATATACTGTAACCCCATAAAGTGAAAGTGATACATTTGCCACTGTGTTTAACCTATCTGTGCAGTGAAACACACAAATACACACACACAGGTAAAGTGAGCACACGTGCCCTGAGCAGTGAGCAGCCAGCACAGCACCCGGGGAGCAACTGGGGGTTAGGTGCCTTGCCCAAGGACAGGGACCTTCTGGTTGCAAGGCTGGTTCCTTAACCAAAAGCCTACGACTGCCCCGCCGATGCAGGCTTTTGGACTGTCTGCTGATAATGACTGGTAAAAGACTAAATGGTCTGTCTCTTTTTTGTTCACAGAAAAACACATCTCTGGTGTTCCAATCAAATTTTTGATTCAATAGGCAGATTTTTCTTGCATTTGTGGATTGTGCTGTATTCACAGGCAAGATTTCTGGATGTGTTCTGGAGACCATGCAGTGATTTTCAGAAGAAAAGTATACCTGTTTTTATTAAGCCTTGTCCCAGAGAGATGTCTCCAGATTCTCTTAATATTTTGATGCTATTATATACCATAGATGGTAGGATATTTAAAATTGTCCCAATATTTTTATTGAAGAACAATTAAAGAATAATATTCAAATTGGTGAACATCTTTGCTTCAAAGAGAAGTCTCTCTTAACCCATAATTAAAATACTAAGTCATATTGTTCCATTTTTACTAGATATGATTACCTTTACAAAATGTTGTTTTTCTGGAAATATTCCAACGTTCCAACTATTTTATGTGGGGTTGTAAAATGTGTTCATGTGGTGACAAATCTGAACATACATATATTTACAAAAGTATTTGCTCACTTCCATGGCCACAAGTGACTAAATGCATCAGAATACCAAGACATTTTGGACAACTTTGTGGGAACAGTTTGGAGCTGGCCCATTCTTCTTCCAACATGACCATGTACCAGAGCACACAGCAAGGTCCATAAAGACATGAATGGCAGGGTCTGGTGTGGATGAACGTGTGTTGTAGAAGCCCAGGTTGCTTTAATAGAAGCCACAATACCAATAAATTCTCTATGGGGTTTTGGTCAGGCGAGTTTGCTGGCCAATCCAGCACAGAGATACTGTGGTTATTAAACCAGGTTTTGCTACTTTTGGCAGTGTGGACAGGTGCCAAGTCCTGCCAAATTTCCTGTATTGCCCAACCCTGGGCTCGAACACGGATCCTCCTGCTGTAAGGCTGCAGCACTAAACACTGTGCCACTGTCCCGCCCTCATTGCATATCAACCGTTCAAAAATTAAATGCTCTCAGGATAATGATTTATTGTAGAGCTAATTAGAGCCAGGAGTCAGCCAACCTGGACTCTAATAAATTCAGTTAGATTTAACGTGTTGGTTAAAGCTGCCCTGCCCTATAAAACATATAACAGTTTTGAGTTTGCTGTTCTGAAGAAGCATTACCTAATGTGAACCATGCATCGCAAAAAAGAGCTTCAGAATACCTACAGTACATTCATAAATACGCTCCCTAAGCATGGTCATCCTGTAAAGATGACTGCAAGAGCACAGAGCAGAATGAACAAGGAGTGGACCAATCCTAAAATTTCAGCTAAAGATTTACAGAAATGTTTGGCACAAGCTAACATTTTTGTTGACAAATCTACAAGTTGTAGCCACTGTTGTCCAAAAAACATTGCTTAACTTTTGAAGTTTGCAATAGAGCACCTGGATGTTCCACAGCAAGACTAGAAAAATATTCTGTGGACAGATGAAACCAAAATTGACTTGTATACTTGGAATATTGTATACTTGTATTATTGTACTTGGAAGATCCAGTGTGGACCAAATAGGCACAATACACCATTATCAAAACCTCATCCTGTAAAATATGGTTTGGGGCTGCTTTGCTGCCTTAGGCGTATTACTGTTATCGACAGAAAAATGATTTGTGTTTAAACACAACAGACGGTGATGAAACAGGACTACAACCCAGGCATAGAAGTAAACCAACAACAGAACGGCTTCAACAGAAGAACATATGCATTCTGGAGTGGTCCAGTCAATTGAACTTAACCTGACTGAAATGCTGTGGCATGACCCCAAGAGAGCAATTCACACCAGACATCCCAAGAATATTTCTGAACTGAAACAGTTTTGAAAAGAGAAAAGGTCCAAAGTTCCTCCTAACTGTTGTGCAGGTCTGATCTGTAACTACAGGAAACATTTGGTTTAGGTTATTGCTGGGTCAACCAGTTATCCAAAGTTTCACACATTTTTTTCACCCTGCACTGTAATTGTTCACATTATGTGTTCAATAAAAACATGAAAACATCATTTTGATATGCTTTCAGGTTTTATTTTGCCTGTTCCATATAAAATATATAAGCAAATGTATATATGTGTGCTGTTTTCTTTGGTGTTGTTTGCTGGTAAAGCATTTCTGTAAAGGACCGTAACAAGCTGGATAAGCTTAAAAGGAATTGTGTGTGAGTCATAGGTGGGAGAATGGACTCTGTGGGGGAGTTGGCGGAGATGAGTATGAGGTATTTCATGCGGGGCATTCTCAATAATTGCAAATACCCGCTGCATCTATCTATCTATCTATCTATCTATCTATCTATCTATCTATCTATCTATCTATCTATCTATCTATCTATCTATC
>JAOUQV010000044.1:10110564-10125879 GCA_028565295.1 Aspidoras spilotus
GTCATTCTTGCACGTCTACAATATGAACGTAAGAGCCGCATGGAACCGGGCAAAGAGCCGCGGGTTGGCCACCCCTGCCTTACAATCACCACAACAATAAATACAGAGAAACAAACAAGCAGCAATTGAAACAGTTAGAACTATGACACAGCAAAAAGCCCCAATCAGGCGTTATAGGCGTTCCTAAATAGGTGTGTCTTTAGTGAGGATTTGAACTGTTGGAGAGAGCTTATGTTACGTAAGTCAGATGGTAGGGAATTCCGAAGTCGGGGAGCAGAGCGACTGAAAGCTCTACTCCCCATGGTGGTGAGACGGTCAGAGGGTACAGTAAGGTGAATAGAGGAGGAAGATCTGAGAACTGTGAACATGGTTTTAAATTAACTTTCAAATTAATTATAATGAGTTCCCTGGAGGCCAACATATCATTGCATGTTTATCATGTTTTTTAATTATTTCCCCAAAACTGCTTTGGAATTACTCAAATTCAACAGGTGCTCACGTGATGGGAAACACACGCCCTAGAAACACAATATACTGTACAAGACATGTGGCTACAAGCACCGAAATTATTTAGCTAGATTGGTGAAATCTATGTAAAACAACCTAATTAAGAAGTAAATAGCATTTATCCGAAAACAGAAACAACTGAATAAGCACGAACATTAGCTGCAGTGTTTATAAAAAATGGCATAGGCATCCAATATAAATTAACAAGACATATCATAGAATTAAAAAAAGCCTCTTACATTAGAAATGTTTCTGTAATCAGATATGATTGTTTTGTATCAACCTTCAACACACTGAAATGTTTGCATAATACTCCACAAAAAAACCCAGTAGTGAAGAATTATCAAATTAAATGTCCTGAATTAATGGCAGTTGAGAATTCCTCTCCTGTTTGTGTTGAAACTAACAAATGCGGCAATAAAGAGACAACAGGAATTCTTTCATAACTTTACTGCCTACATACTGCAAATACAAAGCTTACAGTTAGGCTTCCAACATGAAACTGTGTAAAAAACATAAGTAAACTTCTCACATACAGAGAAAACAGTATAGCGAGTGATAAAGCAACTTCTTACTGCAAGTCAATTAACTGAAGGCTGATTAAAGTGACTGTTGCTTAAAACAAAATTGCTTTGCCTAGCCATTTACTTGTGGTACTGCACAGTACATTTGAAATCAGCCTTTAAAATGCCAGACTTTAACAAACATCTAAAAAAAAAAGTTAATAGGAAGACAAAGGATAGGACATGTAATCACGTATAAACACAAGCTAGCAAAAAAAATCATTCCTTATTAGCTGTGACATTTCATATTCAGTCAAAAAGTTATTTTTTTCTCCTTGTTTTTTTCCATGAACAGGATCTGATTCAGAGTACACTCAGGAGAAAATTTGATAAAATTAACCCAGTCCAGTCTTATTCAAGCAAATGGAGTTGTGATGCTTCTATCCTAGCCTATCTCCAAGGACATCTTTTTCTGGGTCATAATATGTTTGTGTGTGGTACATAAAGAATATGACGCACCATAAAATCTGCCCTTTAATGAGGAAGGAGAAGTAGTCTCTCAAACTGCTGAGGACGAAGGCCATATAAATAGTAAAGGATGGAGAGACCCATTAAACTTTCCCATTAGACAAAATAATCTGTCTTGCTAGCATTTCACTATCTCTCTCTCCTTATCTCTCCCTCTCTCATTCTTCCTCTATCTCTGTTGGCATCTTTCTGTTTGAAGAGCATCTACAACACACTGTGTCTCAGTTAAAGGGCAGATCAGGTAATTGTTTAGCTTTAAATGCCAGATTTTTCACTTCCTGGGAATCACTGCTGTTGCAAACCATGCTATTACTTGTGCATAGGAAAGGGCAACTTTTTTATTTAGAATAAATAACCATAAAGTCAATATTATTAGAGTATATACCTTACATCTGCCTTTCCACATCACTGCCACCACTATTCCTTATCTAAAGATGCCATTATTATCAATACACAATATTACACAAAATGACCTTTATTTTATAGCAGTGGACTTTTGATGGGTTTCTTTCATTATAAGCTATTAAGACATAACCAATGCCATTACCACAGCAACAAACATCTCCTTGTGCTCCTACACCACCCTACCCCTGTTTCTGCAACACTTAAATAGTCTTAATTCTAGTATACCTCATGTTATGAATAATTAACCTAATATCTCTATTTCAAAATGCACCAGTATTTAATATGGTCTGTATTACAAAAATAAAATAATAATATCTTACTATAATCTATACATCTTTATTGTTGTCTAAAAATGTAATAGAAATAAGTTTAATTTGACCTTTTATAAAAAAAACAGAAAGACAATGATCAAGATAAAATGCTAACATGGTTGCACTGTAAAGCATTGCTGTTTCGGAATTGAATGCCTTAAATCTTCTGTATGACGTTACAAGAGCTTCAGTATGAGAAGAATGTGATATTTATTAATGTTCTTTCCACCCAGAAACTCTGGATGCAAGAGCCAATCCATTACAGGGCGGACAAATACACATTCACGGGCAATTTAGAGACACCAATTAACTTATCATGCATGTCTTTAAAATGCAGGAGGAAAACGGGGTACCTGGAGAAAACCAGCTTAAACAAAGGGGAGAACATTGAACCTTCAAACAGAATTTTCCGTGTTGCCCCACCCCGGAATCAAATCTTGTATCTTCGTGCTGTGAGGCCTATCTACTGCACCACCATAAAGGCTCGATCATGACAAAATAATGTTTAATTTACTCTGATAAATGGAAACATGCATTATCTGCAGAAGATAACTACACAAGCTAACCAGTATTTACAGTATATTACCAGCATACACAGCCCTACTGCAAAAAAACCCAGCAAATTCTCTTATTTAATGTACTGTAATAAAAGTCCTAATCAGAAACTGTGCATGCGTTAGCATAAGTAGGGATGCCTGTTAGGCACTGTTGATGCATTTAAAGTGTGCCTTACGGAATGTGCATCTATTTCACTACCATTACATTAGCATTCATTTTAATACCATTCCTCATAATACTGCCACACTTATAGATAATACAAGATGAAATGTTAAAGCATTACACAGTATATCATATTGTTCAGCTGCTTTTATTTAATGTTTAGCAGATGAAATTAAATTATTTAATTTTAACTGGTACTGGCAGCATGGTGGCACAGAAATAGCACACAGAAAGAAGGGCCTGGTTTTGATTGCTAGGAAGGGCTTCTTGGTTCTTTTTTGTGGAGTTGGCATGTTCTCTATGTGGATTTCTTATGCAGTCCAAAGACTAGTGTCTCGAAATTGCTCGGCAGCCCTAATTATGATTAAGAGGGTATAGGAATTAATGAAAGATCACACACATTTACAGAAACTTTTTTAAGACTGTTAAATCTTTCAACACCCAGATGAGAATGGGATTCCCTTCTGCTTCTTTCTCTTATCATCTCGGGCAGATTTTCCCTGGCACCCGGCTTGCTCATTAAGGATAAAATGGATGAAAGGTAACTTATATAAACTTCATGATTATTTCCTGCGTTACGTTTAAATTGTTCCATTCTATAGAAATGAATTAAATTGAATAAACTGATAAACTTCCCATGGTGGCACTGGGATAGCACTGTTGCTTCACAACAAGAAATACCCGGGTTCAATCCCGGGTGGGACAATCCAGGAAATTTCTGTGTGTGTTTGTGTGGATTTTCTTCTGATTCTCCAGTTTCCTCTCGCATTCCAAAGACATGCATGCTAGGAAAATTGGTGTCTCTGAAGTGGACTTTAATTTGTAAATGTGTGCAAATGTTTGTGTTCCTTATGAGGGAATGGCACCCTGTCTGTGTTTTTCCCTGTCTGGCTAGTCCATGACCCCATGTGGATTAATATTTTAGTCTTTTTTGTACCTACAATAAGACAAAGCAGGCCATTTTAAAACTGCAAATAAGATTGATCAGTCTTGGAAAAAAAACACAAGTGTTCAGTTTAAATGAGCATTTACTTTGGTATGTTTAACTGTATGTACTGTTCAGTGGACTCTGATGCAACCTATGCAATTTCCTTTTGAACCTTAGGTCAATAAATAGTTCCAGCCTCTCCACTCTTAGTAATTGCTTCCCTCAGGTCATCATGTCTGACTTAATCCAAAGTTATCTTTAGACAATGACCACAAAACTGCAAACTACATTGCCTCTGTGCAGATGAATCTGGTGATGAACGATGGAACACAGGGTGCAGTGAAGTGGGCAGACCCTCGAACCCAGTGGCCAAAGAAAGGGCGACCACACGCTACCCGGATCATTACACCACCTGAGCCTAGATCTCTGCTGCCACTCTGATTGATGTCCTTGGCTAACCCATAACGCTCAGTGGAGGCCATCTTATCCAGCCCACACCACAGACCATCCATCTTTGCGCTGGTGCTCAAACTGCTCTGCGGCACTGTACATCTCCTAGCAGGGTGCCAGGTTCCTTGGTCCTAAGCCTGCCACCATGATTTAATAGCCACATTAATGGCAACACTCGATATCTCATAGTAAATTACTGCAGGCCTGCCAGGCAGATGGAATTAATACAACAGTAGATTTGGAAGCTTAATTTAGATCATTGCGTAGCTCATGGTATGTATAGGAATTATAAAGTCAATAATATTATGTGTTAGTGAAGGAAAAAAAAATCTGTCTTTTACTGTAGTAGGTAATGGAATGCACATTCAGGATTTTATATCTGATAATAACAGTCAACACATGCCACAAAATACTGTAGCTTAAGTATAATTTGCCTGGCTTAGAACATCTTTAGTCAAGCTTCAATCTACTATTTATATAAAGCAGTTAGCATACTTTTAACTGTTACTCTCTGTTTTACTCGTGTAATATCAGACAGGAATAATAGACCAAAGATCAAAGTCTTAAAACAAGACGAATGGTAATTTGATTGTGATTATAATGCAGGTTGCTACCATTGCTCCCCTGCATCCTATTGGCTTCCTAGGACTGGAATAAAGACACTTTAGCTACATTTTCGGCTGGCATGTTTATTCTTTGCTGACACAAAGGAATCCTAATATCTGATCACTTTTTATTATTCCTAGTATGAAATCCAGTGTTTATTTGCTCCATGTTTGCTGCAACAACCCTTATTTTAAGTACGTGTGACATCAAGAGATGCAAATGGGATGGTATGTGTGCATGTTAATGAGATTAGCTGTTATTACCAAGGTTCTCCTGAAATCACAGGCTGAGGTGAAAAGCAAACGCTGTGCACTCTCAGGTCTATTGTGTTAGAGAAGGTCTAAAAAACCTCAAAGATGAAAGAGCAGTTTTTAGAGAGGATTTGTATTGAAAACTTGTTGCCAATGAATCTGATTATGCAATGTATGAATTAAGCTCCATGTGATTGCTAAAATCTATACATAATTATTTATGTCATTGTCTCTGGAGTTCAGATTAACATATGCAAAGTACCTGCATCCCTTGTTCCTTGAAGTCTTGCTTAAGTATATACATATATCCCTGTATTTTTGATTGTAAACCATTATGCAAGTTTCTATTTTTTATTCTCATGCTCCGTTATGGCTAATTCTTTAATTGGTTTACTTTGTTTGCTTTGAAATACCCATGCTTTGGCTAATTCCTTTCATACAGCTGCATCCAAATACAAGTATTTAAACCAGAAAGTAAATGCTGTCATACTATTCAGTGATACCTGGCATACAACGTAGGTGTATTAAACTCTCCACAGACACAAAGCATAACAAGCATGCCAAACCATAATAATAAAAAACTATACAAGGTACAGTTCATCAGCCTTTGAGATGGTTTCCAATCTGTGTGCCAGATTGCTTATATCCCCATGCCTTATTTCTGTTTCTAGAATAGAACCATAGTTTTTCTCTTAATGAAGTGGTCACGAGCATGCTGAATTTCATGCAGCCTTATCAGCAGCGGCAGTTAAATAATAACTTGAGAAAAAATGGCGAAACTTGTGTTTTGCCTGTTGCACTTTTTTTTAATTGTGAGCCTGTAACATGTTTCCTTAATGAAATTCATAATTGATTGGCTGCAGTCTTATACCCCTGGTATGACTTGTGTCACTTTTATTTTTATAATTCTCAAACGATCTTGGCTATGTCTTTTCCTGTCCTTACATTTCATCATTATATTGATTTAGAGTACAGACACACACAGTCACTCAAGCAAAGAAATATAGAAAATAGGATCTCCTGGTCATGTTCATTGGTCATTGTCTCAGGCTCTCCTACAGACTCAGGTATATTACTTTTGTCTCTGATTTCCCACTACTGACTGCTTACGAGAAAAGATTCTTAAAAAATGTCTTTAGAGATGCAGATTCTGTTCATTATATGGACACTTTTACTTAAAAGTAATTTTTCATGTTTTTCATTTAATATCACATGATCTGCTAAACTAAGAACATCAGCGATTTTACCAGAGGTGGAAAGCATGGTGAGAAGGTGATTAAGGCAAAAAGAAATATCATTTTGGTTAAAAAAAATGATTTAGGCCATTATTTTAGAAACGTGACAACATAATATGCTGCATTCTACCCCTTGGATTTTGAAATATTTCATCCCTAAAATATTTTAGAATTCGGTAAATATAACATCAGATCAACAATATATAAAGTTACAATATTGTGTTATTGTTTATATAATAACAAAGAAGCCAATATGTAATATCTGTGTGTAACAATACACCTGTAACAACCCCCACACACACTGAAGTGGAGACAAATGCCTTTTTTTGCACTTACAAAATCAGGACAGCACAAAATGTTGGGAATATACAAAACAAAACAAGATGGCAGACTGCATTGCTCAAAAGATACAAAAGGTATACCAAAACCTCCCGTTGGGATTCCTCAACACTCTGGCTCCTTTCTCTGAAAAACATGAACAAAACACAAAGTAACAACACAAAGAATAAACAGATAGTCAGTAACAAACTTGAGCATGAAACACAAAATTGTGGCACTAACTAAGCTAAGCTAGTCTTCAGTAGATACAACGCTACGTAAATTAGAGTACTGTAGAAAAGCATTAAACATGGGGGTCTATGTGGAGTTGCCTTTTTAGGGTACCTCTAGTGGAAAGCTTTTATTAGCATGGGATCTAAAATGTCTTTGGCCATGACCCAACCGTTTTCTTCAGCACTGTACTGATCAAAAATCATCTCACGTTTCCTGTATAGCAAATACTTTTTCCTTTGCTTTCTAGATAAGTATGTATTTGCTGTCAAAATTCAATGTTGACATTGAAAATCTCTCTTCATGGGATCACAGATACAGAATGTGTCCCCTGTTTTTATATTTCATTGTCTCCTTTTCTTTTCCAGGGTGGTTCCTCTCCCCAGGGTCTAACTTAGGAGTAGATTTACTTTCAGAATTTAAAAAAGTTGCATTGGCATAATTGTCTCTCTAACATTTAGTTTTGATTTTGGAATCACTACGCTCTTGATAAACTCACATGAATCTTTTCCGTCTCTGCTGCACTCCACAGACTCCGTTTCTTTTTACTGTTTGATGACTCCATCAGCTGATTGCTTACGTTTCTTCTTCTCGGAGTGGACTTCAGGTTTTGTTTGTCACCTTGGTCAGATGAGTTCTTCTCTTTTTACTTAAAAGTAAATCTTTCTCAAAGAGCTTGTCACCATTTTCTGATTTCTTGTCTTTAAGTTTGTTGTCCCTTTTTGTGATTCTTGATTCCTTTTTTAAAGACCCATCCTTTTCTGATGACTTCTTAGCATCCTTAACAATTGGCTTAATAGCTGTTTTCTCTTGGTTACCAAGTCCCTCTTTATGAGTTCCTTCATTTTCTCAACGTTTATTCCATCTTAAAATGACTTGTGGAGAGTTCTATACTAAGAGGACAAGATTGCTTGAAGCAGCTCTTAGATCAGGCTTGTATCTTATGTTGTTGCCACAAGATCAGTGAGACAAATTATCTACAGTAGGCCCAGCATGATGGAATACTGGGGGAATCAGAGATCAGGAATCTCCTCATCATAGAGAACCCCTACAGTCATCCTCAAAGCAGGGGTCCGGTCAGTAATGTTGCCTTCTCCGATGGGACTCCCATCGATGGCCCTTATTTGCCCAGGGCTTTCAAGGTGGAGTGATCCATAAAGCTTCCAACAGCACCGAGTCTATAAGTGCAGGGAGAGAGACAACCTGATTACCAGAACTTTTGTAATTAATTGAGGAACAGCAATAAATTGGTTGCTGCTAACTTTGTTAACAGATGAGACTTGCCGCTGGTGTCGATTGGGACAGCCATACCCTGGCTTTCCACAGGAGTAACAGAGTCTGTTTTTTCTTCTTAATTAGAATTCAGCTTTTCTCCCAAGAGTTTCTTTAGGGTGTACCGATATTTGCAACATGGTCTTGAATGAATTTCTCATGAAAATTACTTTTTTGTGCAAATTAATTGCAGTAATTGGACCACACTCTTTTGTAATAGGATTGCATAGAAAATATTGATTCTAAAATAAAAATAAAGGTTTTCGGACACATCTGTCGGGGTGTACTCATTTAAGCACTATATATTTATATATATACTTTATATATACGTGTACATTATTGTTAATTATATGATTGTTGAATATATCATATTGTCATTTGTAAATTTTATCATATGTTACCTTTCCGCATATATGTGCAGATATATGCACTTCCCGATCGTAATCCTCATCTGACATTGTCATGGCAACCATGCCTCCTGCATGCCACTTTAGCACTAGAAGGGTTTCTCCTGAAAACCCCACTGATCCATGGTAACAGCCATGACCATGAGCTCACTCTTCCTCACCACCAAAAAGTGTGAGGAAAAAACAGAATTGTCCTATAAGATACTATAATGATTCTGATCCTATAAAAAAAATAGAATCTTCCTGAGATTTTCATCTTCTTTTTTATATATATTTTTTATTTTTTAAATGTATATTACTATGCACAGCTTGGATAGCTCATTTGATAGGGTGCACGGTTGTGAAAAAAGGCATTAGAATCAGTGGATCAAATCCTTAAGACTGCAAATTCTGACAAAAATTTGTGATGATTGGTGAGCTTAACCCAATCGCATAGGCATCTGTGTGGTCAGGTATCATGATGGTATATTAATATTCACAATTTGTATTTTTACAGCAGATACTGTTATTTTTTCAGGACAATAAATATCGTCTGCACCTTATATTTGTCATGAGAACTGCAGTCCCAGACAGCCAGCCACCAGGCGGCAGCACAGTCCCAAAACAACATGGCAGAATTTATGGGCTCAAGCACACATCCTGCTCAATCTCATTGTCTAGGGCTCAAGCTCAATGTCTAGGGCTGTTCCTGCCCTTGTGCCTAAAGTTGCTGAGTGGGCACTGGCTGGTCTGCTACCCCGTGTGGATTAAGTGTAAGATAATGCATGAATAATGAAAATGTGATGATCCCACAACAAATTCTTTGCTACGCTAGAAAATTATGCTATATAAACTTCATGATTATATAGCGACAATGTTCCATTATAAATAGCGCTATAGAAATAAAATTGAGTTGATCATTTTAAATTCTACTTGATATCATTGTATTGTAGTTCCAATAAAGAGGTTTTTTGCATTATGTATGGCTACTTTATGTCAATGGTACTCAAGTAAAAAATATGAAACATTATGGACATTCTTTTGAAACAAACCATTATATAGTTTACTGATATGGCATGATTAACAATATTATATAAATTTTAGAGGCGTACCAAATTACTATATATTTTTCAATTAGCAGGTTATACTGTTTATTAAACATAAAAAATATCACCATATTATAACATAACCTGCAAATCTATGCAGCTCTTGATGTCAGGTTATTGTGGTTGATGTATTAACAAAGACTCAACTGACCTCACCATATGTTGGTGGGAAGACATTATTTTTAAATATTAAACAGAATTTATAAATAATCTCATTTTATATGCCCTGCTTGCATGTAAGTAACTTAAAGATTAGTATGTTAATGGTCTGTCAGACTGGATGAAATAATTAGCATTAAATTGTAATGGAGTGCCTTCATAAATAAAAAAGTAATGTAGATGGCACTGATTTAAATTCATATTGGCACATATTAGTAATAAGAGCAATATTAATTTATGCTTATATTTGCTAAATGCCATAGACATAAAAAGGCAGTTTTTAAATGCAAAGTCTAATTCATAACAAAATGGGAAACCACAGAAGGTATTGCTAAATATACTTGCAAAAAAAAAAAGAAAACGAAAAGAAAAGAAAGAAAACATTAAAACTAAAAAATTTCACAGGGGGCTCCAGTTTCCTCCTGCATTCCAAAGACATGAGCTTTAGGTTAATTGGTGTCTCTTAATGTGTGTGTGTGCCCTATGATGGAGTACACCCAAATTTGCTAGTGGGTACGCAATCCCACGTGGATTAAGCAAATGATAATGAATGAATGGATAAACAAAGTGAAATCCTTTTTACCTATAAAAGACTAGATACAAATCTATGCAAAGTAATGTGAAAAAAGCACCAGATTATGTAAAAATGTACTAGCAAAAGAAGGCAAGCACAGCTTGTGCAGGCCACATGTGCTTGAGTTATTGGCTGCAGAAAGCTTGAAAACATTAAAACCATTCAAAAGTATTTAGAGCAATAAAGACAAGGCTGTTGAAGTTTTCACATCTCAATAAAAATGAACACAAATGTGTGCAGTGCTCACGAGATAGCACTTAAGGCATCATACAAACTCACTCATCACACTGAAAAATGTTAAAAGTCTCATAAAATTACAGAGAATCTAGTACTACTCGCTGCAATCGTCGTGACCAGTGCCCTACGGCAAAATCTTTTGGATGTGTTTTTAGGCACACTGTGCTGTGTGGAGGAGTGACAATTACTTTAAAATATCCATCAAAAATCTACTATACAGAACTCAATAATTTTGACATATTAAAACTAAAGTCAGATAAAATCTGTGGATTTCACTTTGTCGCATGATTCATTACATCGAGAGGCAAGCTTTTATGAAATGACAGTCAGTGAAAGGATGATTGATGCTATGCTGAGCTTTTCACCAGCATATATCGGCTTTATGACAAAATCCTAAAGGACATTGCAGCTATAGGACATTGCTGATATCGTTATTCACAAACAAGCATAAGGAGCTCTCCAGAGAGTTTGAACCTGAAGAATGTCTTCATGGAGTTCCAACTATATAAAATATATCTGATTTACTACATGTTATAAAACAGGCATTAATGTAACGACACATGCAAAATGTTGCAACAACTATTATTTCATTGTCTGATTACTTATTAATTCATTCATTCTTTTTTAATACCTGCTTAATCCTGGTCAGGGTAACAGGGAGCCTGCAGAATAGGGCACAAAGTAGGACCAACCCTAGGCTGGGCGCCACTAATAAAAGGGTGCATATAAAAACACACACACAAACACACAAACAAAGAGAACATTTAGAGATACTGGTTAACCTAAGCATGTTCTTTGAATTGTGGGAGGAAACGAGAGTACCTGAGAGTAATTATTCATTGGTGTACCTTTCTCTTATAAAATGCAATGCCACACTATTTACTATGGGTCCATTTTTTTCTGACCTGAGCTGATCACTTAGATTTTCCTTTCTGCATTTACTTGATCTTGTACTGTATGATGCTCTGTCTGTTTCAATAATGTGAGCTCTGCACTCTGAAGCTCTTTCTCTTTGAGCTTCTGTGTTCATAGAGTGGAGTGTCTGCAGCAGTGGCATTGATCTATTCATATCTGATGATAAGGCTCTTTACAAAACTGTTTTCTTGAATCTTTTTTCCATGTCACCTGCAAGGACGTGATGGAATAACACCGGGTTACCTTTAGGATCATGAGTCCTTCTGTCTTTATGGGTATGTTTAGTCCGTTTTTCTATACATATACCTATCAACACTCTTTCATGTATTTTGAATCAAGTAAATTGACTCGACATGACCTGGTTTATAAAGACCTTGTTTTGAAGAAACTGCAGCAAGCTAGAGCATTCGGTTACTCAAATGCCATCCAGAATCTTTCCTGGCTTATTCCTACTGTCAGTAAGTTTCTGCATCCTGTAACTTATTTTCTTCTTCACACATCCCTTTGCTCTCTCACCAAGTTCCAAGTAGACCTTATTCCAATTCTCTGGCTGAAAGCTTGTCTTGCTTCATTTAGGAGAGTTAAATAAATTAAATTCTCACAATATTATAAAAAGTTCTATTTTTGTATACTCAATAATTATGCACATTTTTTAAATAACTGCAAAGAATCCATTGTGTTTTTTACTGGTGATATGAATTTATTAATATAAAATACCATAGTCTAACACTCAGTGAGTGAAAAGAATGTTTGATTTGGTTTATTTATTTATTTTTTTCTTTAATGATTAAGAAAAGAAAATGTGCATGATTAAAGTTAGGTAAATTTTAATTTTGAATCCTAAATTGTTGTCTCAAACATGACCCTTTATTGTCACCATCTACCGATCAACCTATACTAGCAAATGATGTATATCCTGTAAATATTAACAGCAAATTATCCCTAACTTGCAATTATGCAATTTATACCCTTGCAAGTACAAATCCAGAAACCTGTCAAATTAGGGACTAAGAGACAAGGACAAAAAATTGAATGATTTAATCATATTCTCTATCTAGCCCATTATAATGATTATGGAGTATAGGTTTTCCTTAATAATACCTCCTCAAAATACATTTTTCTTACTTTTTATTATTACTGTAATAACACAAGGCAAGATCTTAATAACTGTATCCAATAACAGATGAATGTGTGGAATAAAAGATGCCTTTTCATTGTGCAATGTTTGCTTGTGTAATGACTTAGACAGCTAATTAGCTTGCTTAGTTGTCTTTGATTTATATATCCTTCCAATCAGTCCTTAATCAGCAGTAACCAATGATCTGTGAAGAAGCCTGGCCTATTTAATTAGCAGGCATATGAGAATTATACCAATCCTAGTTAGCAGCTGGGTTTTTAAACATTAGTTAAAGTCACATTCACTATACTGACTATTTAAGTGGCTAATTTATAATTATGAGCTTTAGCTTAGGGAAAGCACCAAATCATTTGGGCCGCATGCAAAATGCAGATGTGTCTAGTGATTTTTACTCTATCATTTTTTATTCATTCCAAGCTTTTCCAAGATATATGCTTAGTGCCTCAAAGTATTTTATAGAAATGTTTAATATTCACATGATAGCTTAATACAGAGGTTCTCAAAATTTTGCAAGCTGGGCCACCCAAAGCTTAATCAATGCAGTTGCCCCCCCTACAAGCAGCACCCACGAAAGCAGTGCCGTATTACAGCTGCAAACAGTTTAGTCATAATTCATTTGTTTATCTAAGTTGAGTTTTTGCCTATGTTCAATGCACAGAATTGTAATACTGATGTGATTATATTTGACGGATATGTGTTGAAGTTATTTTAGGCAAACTTGCCTTGTTTCTTAGTTTGGTTTCTTTATATGAGCATTTTAATTTGAGAGTTTGGGCTATTTTCTGTATAATAAAGCATTTTGTGCTTACTTCTTACATCAGTGTGTGTTTTCCTAAGGACCCATGCTGACCTTTATATAGTTTATATTAGATTGACATCACATCATGGGATCAAAATAATACCCCCTGTTATAATTAGTAGATTTAAAATGATTTTTTGGTGTTTTTGTATTAATAGCCAGAGAATCCCCCAGGTAAGAACTACTGGGGTAATAAGTTTATGCTAAAAATTACACAGCAATTCAAGCAGCTACAATGATAGCAAGGCAAGTCTAACATATGAGGGAGTGGGATTTCAGTAGCGCTCATGACACCCCAGAGTGAAGCCAAGTACAAACTACAAGATTGTAGCCCTGTTTTTTCTGGCCACCGACAGGTCTTCAACGTAATTGAAGAATGTCAATTTACTTTGGAATAAAAATCTTGTCTTGATGGTTAGGTGGGAAATGTTTAAAGATTCAATTAAAGTGATTCTATGATCTATTGCAGAACCCTGAAAAATATCTATCCTTATTGATATCTGAACCTGTTTTGTGACTGCCAATGAATACAGTGTTGAGTTATAGCCAATCAAAAAAGAGCAAGTTGAAACCCGGGACATGAGTTATATATAGATATTTTGATTGCTAATATATTTGTGATAAATAATTCCCCCCAACTTAAATTTTTGTGTGTTTTCATGATAAGACCTAGTTTGGAGAACAGACAGATGCATGGTGATTTCATCCATTTTCTGAAATGTTCTGAAAAAAGGAAAGGTGAACGAACAGTTTTTTTTTTTTTTTTTTAATTTAATTGAATCTTTAAACATTTCGCACCTAACCATCAAGACCTGTCGGTGGCCAGAAAAAACAGGGCTACAATCTTGTAGTTTGTACTTGCCTTGCTATCATTGTAGCTGCTCGAATTGCTGTGTAATTTTCAGCATAAACTTATTACCCCAGTAGTTCTTACCTGGGGGATTCTTTGGCTATTAATACAAAAACGAACAGTATCACTGATAAATCCCTATAACGTATTACAGAGAGAAATTGGGCCAGTAAGGAAAACTCTGAGTTGCTTCTAACCTATATATATTTTATGTATGTGTAATGTCTTGAACTAGCCCTAGCACTAATTGGAGAAAACATTAATCGGCTCTCTTAAGTATTTAAGGAACAGTTGGGATATAGCGCCCAAAAACTGGCATCTTGAAAACTTGGCAGGCCCAGAGGCAGAAAATTCTCCCAGAGGCAGCCCCTTGGCAACTCTGTAATGTCTGCCACCACTAGAGGTTGCCTTGATTTCTGCTAGTGACCTAAATTAAGTGAGTAGAGTATACAGGAACATTAGCCTTAATTGCTTTAAATAACACTAATTGGAGAAAGCAGCAATCAACTCTCTCCTTCATGTATTTAGGTAACAGTTGGTCTAGAGCTCCTTGTGGGTCTACACTACTATTTTGTCCACTTACGTTGATTACAGCCATGCTCACGTTATGTTTTTCATGGATATTTGAACATTGCTTATTTACTTGGATTACTTTTGTGTATGCCATAGGTTTGCTTGATATTTAAATGAGTCTCTTTTGAACTGTGCTTATGCTTGGACTTTGATATTTTAGTGTTCTCCTGTGTGTTTTCCTGATTACGCCATTCTAATGTGTGTTCTCTTTTTTTAGGTTTTTTAGAGAACTCGGAGTGCAGGGGACCACAATTGACTTCCTTTGTTTGTTTAAATTCAACTTCTGTGCTTTGCCATTTGGCCATTTTGTTTT
>JAOUQV010000044.1:10323627-10340879 GCA_028565295.1 Aspidoras spilotus
TAAGTGTTTGGCCCATAATGAATTTATGCCCTGTTTTTCCTGTTGTTTCAGCATTATGCTCGTGCTGTTGGCTAGGCACCAGCTTACCTGTGACCCTGCCCAGGATTAAATAATATATGATTGCTAGTGAGTGAAACTGAATATACTTTCATTCACTCATCTGTCGCTTTATCTGGCATTGATCCAAGGAACTGCGGACACAAGGTCCATCGATACTGTCCTGAAGGTCCATTTGCAAGACACAATTTATACATATTCACACATAGGGGTAATATATTACAGCCAGTTTACCCTCAGAAGGGTCGGAACTAGATAATCCATAGGAAAATCACTTGGACACATGGTATAAAGTGCATAAGTCAGAAACAAACCAGGAACTGTCAAGCAGTCAAGCGTCTATCTCCGTTATGTCTGCTATACTCAATAACTTAGTTTTCAAGCACTATATGTTTATTCCTCATAATTCTTAATTAGCTTAGGATTCTTCCAAACATTTAAATGTGCGGCCTGGAACATTTAAAGTACAGAAGAATCCAGATGTTTTTGCTGTCATATGATATTTTGCAGTTTTTTTTATTATATGGGGTTAATTTTAACCTGATGTAACAAACACGAAATGCATGTGTATTTCAACTGTCCTAATTCACACAATATTTATATCAGAATGATCAACAAGGGGTCCTCAGGCTCACAGTCTCTATTAAGCCAACTTGTAGTTATTTTTTTCTACCTTCCATGTTTCAATCACTATTAATTTTTCTTCAGGAAATGCAAATATAGTTAGCAAATTATTGCTACTTTAAATGTAACAAAAAAATCATTTAACATGATAAAATCTACCGCTGCGTGTTTTATTGGTTTTCATTTTAACACTTGAGTTCTAATTAACTGACAGACTCATTGGCCACATTCGTGAACAAATATTGAAATGGCAAATGGAATGTGCTAATAGAGATTTTACTCAGAGTAAAATTCACATACACACAGCTGGGTTAAATGAAATATGTTAATAATTACTTGGAAAGTATTGCCAAGTATCAATTCCTTCCTGAAATGAAACATTTCTGTGTATTGTGTATCATAAGGCTTTTAAAATATACCCTGAACGGTCTTTCACAGATGGTTTGGATCTACAAAATGTGGTTGCTTTACCGTTAATAAACTATGGTCACAAGGTACAAAACCTAACCACAATTTCTAACTTAATTTGAAATGATAAAAATGTCCTACAGTACATGAGAAAACGAGGGGACATGTTGGTATGAGGCTCAGTGAGATGACAGATGCAGTCTGGCATTTACAGTCAGTGTGTCATTGGGATGCACATGTTTAACAAGGCATTGCAGTATTCTACACTGTAAAATATCATGCACACTGGGAAATATTTAAAGATTTCTCAAAAATATGGAAGGAAATTCCCGTATTCAGCCATTTTCACTTACAACCCAGTTATGACAGGCTTAATTCACCTTATAATTCATCAGAATACCACCAAATAATTTTGACTAGGCTGACATTTTGTATCTTGGTGTATCAGCTTGATCGTCAGTGACCACGCATGAGTAACGACGAGACGGCAAAGTCTTTTAGACAAGGAGTACTGAGTCAGCGCCTACTGTATATGATAAGCTACTACATCAAGAAACATTGTCTGAGTTTGACTTTTAAAGGCAGAACTGCTTCCCCATGCAAAGTCAAGCCTATTCCTATAACATAACTAAATTCACAGGACGAGAAGATGGATAAAAAACAACAGGGTTGATGGAGTTCCTGCGGCACATTCATTACACACACTTCTTTATTTACTAACCTCCTTCACACACTCACTGACTGCAATGCCAGGAAGAATTACAGCATATTTACACAGAGAGTAGCCAAGTATAGAAAAGGTTCACTGAATCATTTAAGCATGTTTAGACTCATTGGAGTCAATCTGTGTCGTGATCTGGTACAATAATTGTTCAACCATATCTCATACAATGGGCTCCAAAAGTCTAGGAACACACTTAACTGGAAATAACTGGGATTTTGTCTTATTTAAAACCGAAAATTAACGACACATTATGTTCAATATATTTAATATTTAATATTCAAGAAATACTATTCAATACACACTAAATACTGTAGCTAGAAAACCTGATGCACCAAATTAAGAAAGATGTTTCAGGGGTACCATAGAATGCAAGCTTATAGAGCCAACACTAGCCACTATGCTCCCCTTTTGACATATGAGATCTGTGGCTTTATGGGATTTTTTCTACACATGGAGCATTCGGTCTGTTGTAAAGTGACTTGTCAAAGCAGGCTGCTCGTATCCAGCATTGAAAATCACATAAATCCTGATAACTCCATTCTCATTGCAGTCAATCACTTTATATAGCTGTTGACTAACACAACAAATGATGTGTATAGATGGCGTTAGTATATAGGATCCTAATTAAGAGGAAGCATAACGGTGATATTGACTACAGTGTTAACAGCTTGGTACAAAGGATCAGATCTCCTTTTTAAAAGAATGCATTCCCTAACACTCCTAAAATATACTAAGAATGCTAAAATACTAAGATATTAAGCGACCGGTTGATAATATAATAAAATTGGTGTATTAAGTTAGAGAAATCAACTTTATACACACCACGATTTTAAATGCATGTAAAGAACCCAAGATTTTACAACATGTTGGCTAAAATAAAACTAATTCTAATAATGCTTGCAATTGTGGTGTACATTAATATAAAGAAACCCTGCTGGTTCCCATAATTGAGCTTCATATGTTTCCATTAAATTAACAGTCGAGGTATGTCTCATTTAATTGTGAGATTTCATTTCTGATCTTGACCTTGTATTTAAATTAAATGTGTAAATGACTGGCGATCTTGTTCACACAGTCAATGTTACGATAAGAGAATTATGACTGCATGAACATCTGCAAAATATAATGTCTTGCCCTGTAATAATCTCTACACGTCAGTAATCTCTAAACACTGAGCCTTTTTGAAGCCTTTTCCTGAAATAGAGGTCCGCATTTTTGTCTGTGGAATTAAAAACCAAAACCTGCCCATTGACATTTTAGTTCACATAAACATTTGATACAAAAGCCAGTATGGCTGGGCATGTAGTATCTTCCCCACAACCATTTCCTAATTTGAACATTGGTTGAGCAATAACAATTCCTACAGGCGTCATCTCCTCCATAGCAGGGTGTGCTTTAGTTATTTCAGATGGATCTGTATAAGGATTGGTGCAGTGGCCACTCCACACTTGGCACTGTGGAGCTAAAAACAAGGATTTAGAATTCAAATGGACTGAATTAATTTGTCCTGTCTAGATATCATATGAGTCAAATACCTGCTGGAGTTGGACTCTGGCCCTGAGCTGACCTGCAGTCTGACAATCCCCTGCGTCTTTTCAATCTCCTGTGCTCTTTTTCTGGCTTAATATTTATTAGTCAGTGAAGACTATTGTGCAGTGCTTCTCTTCCACTCAGCAGGCAATGCTTTAGTTCACACACAGGAGTGAGAGAAGGTCAGAAGGAACACGAGAAAATTGAGGGTCAGAAAAGTAATTTGGGTTAAAGTTGAGCTGAAGTTTTAGAGCTTAGACGCAGAATGTACAGCAATCAGCAAAGAAAAACTTTGTAAAAACACTAACACTAAGAGAGAGAGAGAATGTGTGTGTGTGTGTGTGTCTGAGAGAGAAAGAGAGGCTAAGAATGGCATATAAACGTTATCTCCAAGCAATACAGCTTCACAAAGCAGATTGTTCCCTCCAAAACAATGGAGCTTTCACATGTGCTTTTAAAAGAACGCCATAATTATTATCGGTGTTAACACCTGACTACTGAAAACCAGTTGCATATGCAAGATTATATTAATGTTAATAATGCCTTAACAACTGGTCTTTAATAGTTAGCGCAACCAAGCTAAATGATGATGAAACAATTACTCCACTAGCAATCATGCTCATTTGCATATCTTTAAAGACATATGGGTATTCCAAACACTACAGGTGCTGATCATAAAATTATATTATCATGAAAAAGTTGATTTAAAAAGTGAAACTTGTATACTATACACATTCGTTACACACAGACTGGTATATTTCAAGTGTTTATTTCCTTTGATTTGATAAATATAACTGACAACTAATGAAAAAACAAATTCAGTATCTCAGAAATGTAAATATTACTTTAGACCAATACAAAAAACATTTTTATAAATGAAAAAAATGAAAAGTATAATCATATACAGCACTCAATACTTAGCTGGGGCTCCTTTTTCCGAATTACTGCAGCAGTCTGTGGCACTGCTCAGGTGTTATGAGAGCCAAGGTTGCTCTGATAGTGGCCTTCAGCTGTTCTGATTTGTTGGGTCTGGCGTATTGCATCTTCTTCACTGTACCCCATAGATTTTCTATAGTGTTAAGGTCAGGTGAGTTTGCTGGCCAATTAAGAACAGGGAAACCATGGTCCTTAAACCAGGTACTTGTAGCTTTGGAACTGTGTGCAGGTACCAAGTCCTATTTGAAAATATTTTGAAAAAGTTGGTCAGCAGCAGGAAGCATGACGTGTGCTAAAACTTCCTGGTAGACAGTTGCCCAGTGGACCCCAGTAGACCAAGACCAGCAGATTCTGTGCCTCTCCTCTCTTCCTCCAGACTCTGGGACCTTGATTTCCAAAGGAAATGCAAAATGGACTTTCATAAGAGAACTTAACTTTAAACCACTCAGCAGCAGTCCAGTCCCGTTTGTCTTTTGTTCAAGAGTGGCTTCATGGTGGTTCTTGACGCACTCCAGTGGCAGTCCAGTCTTTGTAAATCTCCCCCACATTTTTGAATGAGTTTATTTTACAATCCCCTCCTGGGTGCTGTTATCCCTGTTGGTTGTACACTTTTTTTACGACATCTTTTCTATAACATCTTTCCTTCGCCTCTGTATGTAATGTTCATGGACACAGAGCTCTGTGAACAGCAAGCGTTTTTAGCAATGACCTTTTGAGTCTTGCCATGCTTGTGCAAGGTGTCAGTAGTTGTCTTTTGGACAACTGTTAAGTCAGCAGTCTTCCACATGATTGTGGATCCTACAGAACTAAACTGTGGGACCATTTAATGGCTATTGCAGGAGTTTTAAGTTAATGAGCTGATTAGAGTGTGGCACAAGGAGTCTTCAATATTGAACCTTTTTACAATATTCTAGTTTTCTGAAATACTGAATTTAGGTTTTTTAATAGTCAAATATAAATCATCAAATTAAAAGAAATACACACTTGAAGTATATCATTCTGTGTGTAATGAATATGTATATTAGACAAGTTTCACTTTTTGAATAGAATTATAGAAATAAACCAACTTTTTCATGATATTCTAATCTTATGACCAGAACCTGTATGTAGTCATTAAAATGAATTTATTTTTATTTCTTTCCGAGCTTGATTTAGATGTGTTTAGAGCCGAGAGAATACACAAATGTGGATCAACTTGCAAAATCTTTGAATACAGAGTAAATGGTTTTTTTTATAAATACTTAGGTTACTAAATAAATGTGGGTAATAATTTAGAGTGTTTAAATCCATAGGATGTCAACAGCAGGAATCAGCCATTCCGCATGATGTGAGCTCCCACAGGAAGCTGAGTTCATTTTATAGAGCAGAAACTTGTAGCTACAAAGTTAATAGATGGACACATGGATTGGTGAAGTCTAGATAGAATTATGTTGTCACAAAATTACGGAAGACAAAACAGAAGTATTTTATTCCAACCCTTTAAATATTGTAAACTGCACAATCTAGATAGTCACTCTGTATAGAAACTGTATTGATTTTGGATTAAATAACTGGGATTTACTGGCCTAATGAATTTCATCATGGGGCCACATCTACAACAGTTTGATTGATTTATGCTCTAAAAGAGGAACTAATTACAGTACGCTTTGTCCACCAATAGTGCCTTCTATCTTGAAAATAAACACCACCACACCCATAACACACAACATTCATGTTTCTGGAAGTAAGCGTTATTGTGCATTATTACAGGAGATAACTTAGAATCAATAAATATGACTGTGCAAATATAGTTAAAAAAGATATAAAATTAAATATTTACACACTGCTTGGGTGAGCCATTTGAAATTATATGAATATAGTAAACTCTAAAAGATTGTGTAATAGCAGATACTGTATTAATATATTGCCTATTTCACATATACAGTAAATGCCGGGAAAGTTCCAAAATATCAGTTGCAGAGATTTAAATGAGTTGCCCATTAACATATGTAACAATCATCCCGGAGATGTTTAGTATCGGGCACATTCACACTACAGGATAAATGTTCCATGTGCCTAGGCAAATGGCAGTGCATAGGCAGTATGCATGGCATGATGAAAACCGTATGCTGTGAAAGTAGGAGAGTTTTGTTTTGCTTACCGTGAGCATGGCGGCCGAGTTTACAACCGAAGAACTGTGAATGTAATATACATTCACCAGCGACGTTATTAGGCAATTGCTTGTTAATGGAAACATCTAATCAGCCAATCATATTGCCACATTTCAATGCATTTAGGCATGTAGATATGGTCAAGTGAAATTGCTAAAGTGCAAACCGAGCATCTGAATAGGGGGAAAAAAGGGGGATTTAAGTAACATGGATGATGGTTACAGACGGGCTGGTCTAAGTATTTTAGAAACTGCTGATCTACTGGGATTTTCAAGCACAACCATCCCTAGGGTCCAAAAAAAAGAAATATCCAGAGAGTTAAAATTGTGTGGATGAAAATGTCTTTTTGATGTTAGAGGTATGAATTGAGTGGGCATACTGGTTCGATATGATAGAAAGTCAACACTACCTCAAATAACTACTCAATACATCCAAGGTATTCAGGAATACCAGCTCTACTAAAAGTATACCATGAAGAATTAAGGCAGATTTGAAGTTAACATGGGGGACCAACATTTACTAAGGTAAGGTGTGCCTAATAAAGTGGGTGAGTGAATATGCCTTTCGTCTTAAACCCTATAGCTTATCTTAACTGGGAAAGTGAGAATACCTCATGTGGGTCATTTCTGTGATGAGACATTAAGAGTTTACCAGTTATTGCTTAGTCTTAATGGAAGACAAACCACAGGGATTTTCTGTCATTATATAGACCCTGTTCTATTACAGGTCTAAATTAAAGTAGATAGAACGTTATTGATCTCTTTGGAAGATTTCCCTCAGGGAAATTATAAAAATGAAGAAAAGACACAAGGTGAGGTGTAAATATGCAGGTAATGTTCACTTTCACTCTATTTTTTTTGCTATTTCCTTCTCTTGACTGCCAGTTTAAATCAACAATACAAGTTAAACATTCCAGCCTCATTTTTTTATTTTTAGTCAGAACTATAACAAGGCAAGACTCCAAGTCAATGAAATTATAACCCTGTTCTATACTGTCTTTCCTTACCAAAACAAAATGCACATTGTCTTGCCAAGAATTTCATACGCTGAAGACACCCTCCAAAAATGCTAACCACATTCCAATTCTGGTCAATCCCTGGTTAATCCACAAGATAGTAGAAGGCAACAATTACCAGCTACAGCATTTGGAGCAACCTTGACCGCATATAGATAGTTGGAGCTGGAGGTTTTGGAGCTCAGTGAGCTGAGGGTCAAACTAACCAGATGAACAGCCATAGCTGCTGAATAGAGCATGGGTTAACTTGTTCATGGGTCATTAGCATAACATTTCTAACAAACTGTTTGTTTTAATTTCATAATTTTTCATAATTTTATAACATACAGCCATTAAAGGCACAATAATGAACCAATTATTGACTAAATTTGCAATAGATAACACCATGTCTTCACTTACATGTCAGTGTACGGTGTATTTTAAAAGTGGCCATACTGGCTCTATGTGCCTATGTGAGTAAGGTGCATGCACATCTGGGCAACACTGTTACAAGCTGAGAAAAACTTCAAAGGAGTTGGATTAATGTGCAAGTGCTGCATATAAAGCCATGCACTGAATCATTAAAATGCATGGAAGCATAAAGTGCCACAGAGCTGCAGTGATAAGGAAGGAGCTGCCAGCAATGATCTGTTTCTATTTAATATGATTGTAAATTGACTGGTTCATGGCAGGCTGTCAAACCACAGTATGGCTCTGTGCATATGTGTGTGCATGCAAGCTGAGTTAATGACAGGGAAGAGCTCACAGTATTTCTAAACACTGTGTGGAGCATTCAAGCAAAACTGTGCCCGGCAAAGAAAGTACAGAAAGGCTAGTACACGGCTGTTTTGGTTCTGTCTTTTCAACAGTGTGCTTCTACTTTGAACGTCAAACTATTTTAGCCACACAGTGGTGTGACAATGTGCACTTGTCCAAGACTCTGGGTTATGATGCTGACAGGCCACTTCTTTTCCAGCTACAATCAAAAAGCCCACTTCCATCTGAAGTCAATATGCAGTTCAAATTGGAATTCATGCTGCATTTTGTGAATGGTTTGCTGGATTCTGGAACAAAAATAAGAAAGAATCCCTGACTACATTCCAAAATACTGGCAGACAAGCAATGGGGGTGGGTAATAAAAGGCTATTATTTTAAACTGTTGTGAAAATCCTAAGAGTTTGGAATTTCAATCTAAAATAAACCAGGTTCCTTCAGTATTGGATGTAATATTAGTTGAAGGCAAATGTAGCCTGAATATGAGAACTGCAGGATCAATGCTCCACAAACAGATGAGCAGAAGAAGAAATGCAATGCAGGCTGGGAATTGAAGAAGCTTTTCATCACAGTGGGAACGACGATTTCTAAGAAATATGATATGTGGATGCTGAAACATACTTGGGTGAGGTTTATGGCATTAGTGTTATTTTATCCACTGTCATATCATATGTATCAGGAAACGCTAGTAGAAAATTTTGACAAAAAAGCAAAGACACCATTGACACCAGGACCGACTACGTAGTCAATGTTCATTTACATAGTCTAGGACATCTGTGTATCCAGGAAATACAGCACCAGAGACTTTGTTGTTGTCCTTAATTATGTTTTAAATGTGTTTGGAACTGGAAGAGTACAAAAATGTGAGCCATCTGGAAGACCCTAAGGAACAGTTTGTGAAAAACTGTTTTAAACACAGTCTGCCATTTGATTCCTGTGAGTAGAATCACTCTCAAATTCAAACGATTAAAATTTTGTCTCTTTTCCTCCAAATTCCTGCCTCTTTTAAACGATAAAAATGTCCTGGCTCTGTTTAGGCTGAGCGTAAAGGTATTTGCCAGGCTGGAAAAAATGTAAACAGAAGCCTAAAATGGATAAGCAACTTGTAACACAATACTGTCAACGGCATTTCTTCTATGGTATTTGGGAAATAATAAGTGAAATGATAAATATAGAAAAACTGCATATTCAACTAATTTTAACAAAATTAATATTTGAACATTGATAGTACACAATTTGTTATTGTGATCAGAAGCTTAATTATCCAGTGATATTATAGAGGAAGCACTGATTTAACAGCTGACACCTTTCCTATAAAAATATCAAATAATATACATGATACTGTCTGGAGCTATGCTCATAGCAGGGTCACTCTTGATGAAAACTGTGGGCTGCAGCATGGTTCTTAAATCCATCATTTTCCAAGATAAGGTGTATGCCGGGTTCAGCCTAGCGCAACATCTGCAGTGCTGACCAGAGATTGGGAAACTCAGTCAATATATTTATCCCTCAGAGCACTAATGGGTAATGACTCATCCGTGCAGCCAACCATCATGAGGTGATGAAGGCATATTACATGATATGACACAAATACTGTATCAAGGTAAAACAAAAGATTTAAATGCAGTTTTATTAGATTTCAATCTCGTGGGATTTATTTTATAGTCACCAGGGGTCGCCACAGCGAGTTCCTCGCATTAGGATCTGGCACATGTTTTACGCCAGATGCCCTTCCTGACGCAACCCTCACCCTTTCTAGAATTTTACTTCTGGCAGATATACTGTACACTTTAAAGTAAAACACTCAGTAAGGAAATCCAGTAGTCAGAACTATATATAGAAACAATGTCCATATTTGACCATGTGCAGAGTTTTCCAAGCCACTTACACTATATAATCAGGAAACTATGAAGTTCCTGACTTGTGTATGTTATTTTTACATTTCAACAGATTCAAACTTCTAGATGAAAAAAGTTGAGTGCCCCAGGACATGGTTACTAACTACATAATCAACTCTTATAAGGTGATGACTTGGACACTGCACAGATGGCAACATTTACCAGCTATGGGTAAACAAAGCATATTTTACTACAGGCAGATAGTTGGAGCCAGGAGGTGTGGAGCCAGTGTTTCAGCATACACCCGCACTTGAGGGCTGTTCCCATATCACAGTGTCAAGTGTCCAGTATGGAGTGTTCCAAAAAGGGAGGAACTGTTTACTAACATCCAGCCCAATGAGCTGCTACAGTAGGATGTTGCTATATTGTCAAGCGTGTTGTCAACATTGTGCAAGTTGCAATTAATAAAGAAGGTGGACCAACTCGTGATTAGCCAATTGTTCCTAAGAGATAGTTCAGAGAATGCAAACAAGAAATACTGAAATGAGTGACTTCTGTGTTATTCCCCATTGAGACAATTCAACCTTTTGTCTGTAAACAAGATTCCCTCTAAAGATTTTCCCTAAATCTGTGATTTAGGATTGCACGTGCACGCTATGGCCACAGTTTTAATGGTAAGTGTCAATAAGACTAAGCAGTAATGAGAGTCACGGCTGTGATCGGCTGGAGTTTACTTACCGCCGAAGAACTGCACGCCGCCTGCCACGCGGCCCACCGTGCGTGAGATGAGCTCGGACACGCAGCAGCCCATGAGTGCAGTGAGCGCCACGAGCAGCAGCAGCCCGCATCCGGTGCCTGTGATCACCGTGCAGATGCGCCACTCCACGCTCGGGATGCCATGAAACGATGCGTAGCGACCGCACTGCTCCAGCATCACCGTGGTCTGTCTGACCTCGTCCCGCACCGGGTACGAGCAGCGGCGGAACGTCCCGAAAGATACCGGCTTGTCCATTTGAGATCCTAGTAGCCAGTAAGGCATGAAGAAGCCCACGCAGCACGCCGCGGCGCTCAGCAAAGACACGAGTGACCACACCGCACCCGCACACGTTAAACTGGAGGCCATGTTCTTCAACAGAATAGACACTTCCCAACGATTTCTTCTGCACCACAAAACTTTAATATCCTTCTGCACGGTTTCTGGCTATCCCCACGCGCTTTTCACCATGGTCCACTGCGCATTGAGTTTCGACTCCTGTCACACAAATAAAGTTATGTGAGGTATAATTACATATAATTCCACAGTGTATGCGCATTCCGGGTTGTCTTTTTACTAGGCTTGGTATAACGGTATTGCACAACAACAATCTGAAAGTTCGGTGTGAATTCGCAGCCTCGGGAATCTCTAAGTGTAGGATATTTGCATTCGTGGGCTTCTGCGTAAAAAGATAAATACCCTAGATATGACACGGGCAAAGTAAATAAATCACGTCTATCCGCTTAAAACGTTCACCTACGTGCGTTACCCATATTACCCATTACCCATAGATAATTATGCAATCAAATCAATGAAATAAAACGAAACTAGTGATAATCAAATACTTACATAATAAATGTCACTGCCTGTAATTAGGGAGACAAAACTTTCTCCAACATCCGGCGACAGCCTTTGCTTCAGGGCGTGTGTGGAAAAGTTCCTAAACGTTCTGCTGGGAATCCTGTGGCCGCTTTTACTATTCGGCAAAGCAGAACAGAGAGAGATAGAGATAGTTCCAGCTCCGGGGATTCAGGTCAGAATATCTCGACTCACGCACTCCGAGAACACTGAAGCGCGAGCGC
Source organism: Aspidoras spilotus (assembly GCA_028565295.1). Taxonomy (NCBI): domain Eukaryota; kingdom Metazoa; phylum Chordata; class Actinopteri; order Siluriformes; family Callichthyidae; genus Aspidoras; species Aspidoras spilotus. The sequence goes on from JAOUQV010000044.1 coordinate 10,335,499, forward strand.
AAAAGTGTAGACTCGCTTTCTACGCGCTCATCTCCGCCCAGTAGGATGGGCCAATTCCCGTGTAAAAAAAACCCACGAAACATACAGACAGACAGGCTTGTGAGTAGCATGCAATGATTCATTCATTCATTTTCTATACCCCTTTAGTCATGGTCAAGGGGTAGTCGGTGGCAGGTAGAAGAGTAGACAGAGTGTCATTCCATTGTAGGACACACACACACACATACGCATGTCTTTGGACTGTAGGAGAAACCCGAGGCACCCAGAAGAAACCAACAGAAACATAAGTGAAAAGAGCTTATGATGCCAAACCCCGAATTCGAACCCCAGATCTTCTTACTGCACTCATAAAGGAGCTGTAGAAAAGAAAGGAATGTCTGTTCACATTTTTTTAATCCTTTTGTAATTATTTGGAAATAGAAAGTACTAATAGTTACACATATGCAAGTAGAATATTTGACCTCTTTTAATGTGTACACAAATTGAGGTGCTCAAACAGTCTGGTCATTTGTTTCCTGATTTGCCACTTTATAATGTCACATACACTGTCACTAGGAGACAGATCTGGACTGTTTGTAGGTTACTCAACCATTCCGACTGCAAAGCCAAGCTATTATATCATCTGTAATATGAGGCCCTGCCCTGTCCTGTTGAAATAGACATGAAGTTCACCAGCAAAAGCATCTTGATAGTGACACTGTTCTCTGCAAAATACTAGTACAAGCGTCTACATTCAATAGTTCCTTCACATATACAATATGCAGATCACCCATGGCATTTGTGCATCTCTATATCATCCACAGGCACTGCTTTTGCCATTACAGACACTGTAATGCTGCTTTAAATCTTTGTCAGAAAGAATCGTGCATGTTTTCCCCACACCAAGCTGAAACATGGACGCTTCGTACCACAGAACAGGTATTAACTGTGTTTTTTTTGTAAGACAGTGACTTGGTGCAGCCTGGATAGCTCAAATGGTATAGTGTGCGCTGCTGTAAAAAGTCAGGAGTGTTAGGGTTCACTTACTGGGGCAACAGCTGACAAGAAATTGGGATGCTTATTTTAGCTTATCCCTATCCCAAGAACCGCATCTGTACAACATCACAAAGTGATGACGGTGTATGATATATGACATACAGTATATAACTTTGGGCCCATAGGACCCACATGGCTTCCTCTTTGCATCATTATTTGAAGCAGCGGTGGTCTGTGTTTACTGACTATGATATTCTCAAGTACTAACAAACCCATGTGTTAATGTATGCCAATCTATGTACAACCTAAGCAGTGGTTTCTGTCCTTGGAACTGGGCACAGATATTTCCCCCGACTCTCTGAATCTATTCATGATACCATAGATGGTAGATGATGAAAGGCATTTCTTTACACTCTTGCCCTGTGAAACAGTTTATTTCAAATATTAATAATTCTCTAATCAATCTTGGCATAAAGTGGTGAACCACGACAGGTACTTGCTTGAAAAGACTCACCATTATTGTACGCTCCTTTTTATACTCTTGACAACAGATTTGTATATTAGTTTCAGACTCATTATGCCTCTGTAAAAACATTTATGTGTGTGTATATATATATATATAGTATATCTTTATATATAGTATAGTTATAAAATACAAATATTATGTTTTATTGTAGAGTGAGGTGGAAAAGACTAACACGCTCTGGCAACCACTGATAAAAGGGAGAGGCCGAAAGAAGAAAAAACACAAAAAATGCTTTTAACTTGAGCTTTTAACTAATTTCAGTTAAATAAAAGAGATTTTTTTTAGTTTTTATTGCATTTTAAGAAAGTGCCCCAACTTGTCTGAGAAAGGGGTTTTTAAATTTAACCATAAATGTAACTTGAGTGTCCACTATCAGGCTCATTATCTAAAAATAAAATCTGCATTTTTAAAAAGAAGTAGAATTTTGGTACTAAGCATATTCCCCTCAAATGTCCCCCACATGGTTAAATTCATGTATTTATTTCCTTTTATAGGAGAACTGGGTCGCCTCTGAGAAATAAATCAAGCCTCTGTTATACATTTATTGTCTTCATAATAAAATATCTTTAAATAAATATTTGTATCCTAATTTATATTTTTTTTTCGGGGGACAGGAACATTCCACAAGGCTTGATCAACATGTATTCCTGTCACTTCTTAGACATTTGGTCTCCACAAAGAGATAAATAAACCCACTCAAATAGTCGGGACACTTTTCTTTGCAGATAGTAACTCCTTTAAAGTTAGAACATTTGTGCACAATGACAGCATTCTATAAAGACTAATGGGCATACCCCGTCCCAGTAATACCCAGAACTCAGTACAAAACTAACAATGAAGCCTAATCCATGCTTCATTATATATCCAGACACTCAGACTCCCCATCCCCCAACCCCAAGGTCAACTACCTATGCTGAATAGAGCTTGACACGAATTAGGATCAATTTTATAAATACAATTATATGAATTATTTTTTCTTAAATAAGAAGAACACTATGAAGGAGTGTTAGTAACTGTGGTTCCACTTCCCACGGTATCTTACCTTATAACATATGTTCACTGTATTTTGGTCCCTCTGATGTGACTTTGGGTTCAGCCTAGATAGCTCAAATGGCAGAGCGTGCCCTGCTGTAAATTAGGGCTCCAAACTAGAGGGCAACAGCTAAAAAGATATTGGGATGCTCAATCAGATTTTCTCTATCCAATGAAGCGCCTACTAAATTATATATCATTTTGGGTCAGCTGTGACTTAATGGATAGGGTAAAGGGCTGGGGACCAAGAGAACGCTGGCTCGAACTCCACTCTAATCAAGTCATGGCTGAAGTGCTGTTGAGCAAGGCACCCAATCCCCAACTGCTCCCTGTGTGCCTCAATGGGCGCAGCACACTGCTCCAGGTGATCATCACTGGATGGGTTAAATGCAGAGAAAGAATTTCCCTACGGGGATCAATAAAGTATCTATTATTATTATTATTATTATTAATATTCAATGAGATACTGTATGTACTGTAGCACAAGCACAAATCAGCCTTAAAATCCAAAAATGTGCAAAAAGTTAATACAATAAAGTAATTAAAAGGTAAAGATTTATGTATTTTTATATATATCTTTTAAAAAAGCTTTATTTTAAAAATATAATAAGGCCAAGGTGCACACGACACTGTGGTTAGATATCCTTAATAAATATGTTCATTCATTCATTTTCGTCTGCTTATCCATACAGGGTCTCAGGTCAGCCAGTGCCCACCTGGCAACTCTGGACAGGGCGCCACTCCATCATTCACAAACTAAAGGCCACTTTAGAGACATAAATTACCAGTGTTTTCACTCCCCACCCGGGGATTGAACCTGTGTCCTTCTTGCTGTGAGGCTACAGGACCACCCACTGCATCAATGTGCCGCCCTATGTTCAATTCAATTTGATTATTCAGTTTTATTTTTATGCATGTTTACATGAAACTTAGTTGCAAAGAAGCTTTACAGAAATTAAATACTGGATATAATCATGAGGTATATATTCATTACTTCTTATCTATAACAAGCAAGATGAGAGTAAGACACTTTAGAGGAACCAGACTCAGAAGGAAACCCATCCTTATTTGTGTTAACAGATATTAAAGCCTGTAAATCGAGTCTGTATATGTGTGTATTGGTGCAAATATTTAAGTCCATAGAATGGCTCCAGCAGGAACCTATCATTCTGCATGATGTTCCCACAGGAAGTTGACCATCAAGTTTGACCGAACAGGTGAAGAAGATGAGGTCACAATCAGCACTTTTATTGTGATTATTGTATGATCATTGTAGCAGTTTAAGGAATTTGGTCTGTGTACAAACGTCAGCAAAACTAGTGATAGTAGCATAACTAAAGCTGAGATCCAGAAGGAAACACAGAAGTGAAAGCTCCCTGAGATATAAAGCAACCAGCAAATCCACCTTTACAATTATGTAAATATAATGTCCTCAAAAATCTGGCAAAACAAAAATTAGAATAAATTAATTATATCAATTTACTGCATGTCCTTTACTCAGATACACATAAATTACATGCATGTAAATTTTTGTATAATTTCCCCATTCCTGGCCATGCTCTTCCTGCAATTACTATGACGTGCTGTGGGCCATCTGTTATGCTAGATTTGCTGCTGGTTCATCTAAAAACACAGCAGAAAGAGTGTGGCATGGATATGTAAATATGTAATCTGGTGTAGCTATGCTTTATCTTAGTACTTTCAAGTAAGGATTTGAGAGCTGCATGAATGTAGATCAGCACTAAACATGCCAGGGAGCATGAGCAATCTGTTGAGATACACCAGGGAGGTGTTGTTTGTTGAGTGCTGGAGATAAAGCACAAGGTGCATGCTAGGGCACTGGGGTTTACTGAAGCATACCACTGCTGTAAATTATTCAGTACTTACTCCACAAAAAGCCATATCCCTGTTTCCTACCTGAATCCTTTCTCTCTATGTACATTTGTCATTTCATTATATTGCTGTAATGAGGAATGTGAAGGACAAGATATATTCAAGGTCTTCTCTAACGTATCTAATTGGTTCACAACATAAAGATTTATGAGAATTATTAGATTTTTTTTTATTTTGAGTACTTTATTGATCCCTGGAGAGAAATTGTTCTCTGCATTTAACCTATCCAGGTGTGAACACCTGGAGCAGTGCAGAGGGAGGAGTTGGGGTTTGGGTGCGCTGCTCAACGGCACTTCAGCATGACTTGACTAGAGCGGGAATCAAATTGGTGACCTATCGGTCCCCAGCCCTCTACCCTATTAATTTAGCCACAGCTGACCCATGCCCGAATGGAAGTTTGGTGTGATAGTAATGAGAGGGTTACAAAGCAAGTAATCCATGTACCTTGTTTAATATCATCATAATTACTATTTCTGTAATTTCTCTCTTAAAATCTCAAAACGCCAGGAGCCAATATGTCCTCAGAATGTTGGCGTTCCATCAAGAGTTTGTCCTCACAAACATATAAAGGGCGTTTCTCAATTTAAAGTACGCCTAGTTGCATACCAGGTAGTACAGACTTGTCAGTTTGAATTTTTAAGATTGTACATAAACTCCTCAATACTATTTTTTTGAGTTCTGGAATATCTGGCTGGCACAGGTCCACACAAGTCACCACTCAATGTCTACTTGATAAAATGGCAGAGCAAGAACACATCCGGGCACTTGGTTTTATGCAAACATTTTCAATTCAATTCAATTCAATTTTATTTATAAAGCGCTTTTAACAACAAGCATTGTCCCAAAGCAGCTTTACAAAAAACATTTTTATCCCAGATTAAAGGTGGCAAGGAAAAACTCCCTGAGTAAGTAAGGAAGAAACCTTGAGAGGAACCAGACTCATAAGGGAACCCAT
>JAOUQV010000044.1:10478252-10488656 GCA_028565295.1 Aspidoras spilotus
ACAGTGGATATATTGGTAGGAGGATGTTAGAAATGGAGCTGCCAGGTAGGAGGAAGAGAGGAAGACCAACTAGGAGACTAGAAGAACTCCACACAGAAAGAACCCAGTTCACCCAGCATGGGTATTTAATCTATGATCTTTTTTATGTTCTACCTACTGCACCACAGTGCCAGACTATAATATGTAAAATAATCAAATATAACTGTAAGTATGTATTCTATGTATGACTTCTGTCCTCACTATTATTAATGTGTACTGTATAATACATTTATCTAAGGGCTATGCTACATTATTGGCTGTAAAGTCATAATCTGTATATTTTCTACACCTGTATTGCATAAACTGCAAACACAACATTTATGCCATTACAACACTTGCTATGAAGAAGATCTATGAAATGCCAATAATCAGAAATGATTTCCATTCCTTCCTTGAACGTTGGAACCAAGCTTTAGTTTGTTTTCAGAGATGTAGGTGACTAGTGGAGGTGGTGGAGAATGTGCTATCATGAGAGAGATGTGTGAAGTACTGAAGGACGAGCAAAATCGATTCTTGGCTTGTATTCCAAACCTGATGATTGGTGGCCATGTGCTGCATCAAATATTTGCACTAGCTGAGTGACGTCTGTGTCGTATAGAAGTAACAGTTAGAACGGGCACGGGGTCATCTATGCACACAACAAAGACATCTGGCCAGATATGTTTGTGCAGAAAGACTGGCGCGTCAACATGTTTAAAACATAGATGCTACAAGTTTAAAAGCTCTCACATTAGGTTTATTCTTCTGCCTTCTATAAAAGATGTCTGCATGAAAGGTTTACACTGTCTAGTCATTGAGCTCATGCATAGTGCTTCTTGTGCTTTTTCTGATAAAAAAAAGAACTATAGTCAGCTCCCTTAATGCAATACGAGGCTGAGAAAAGCTTCAGCTACAAAGGACACTATGACTCACCTCTTATTGCAAGGAAATAGCTCACTGCACATCTTCCATTTACAATCACTACCATTAAACTTGGTTATTAAATTGTAAGAGGTGCTGGAAATTTGAGGCAATTAGAGACCATTTTGATTCTGTTAATTGCTATGGCTGTACATCTACTTAATGACCAAGAGCCAGATGTTTAATATGTAAGGCTAAATACAGTATATAATGGTTATTTGAGAAAATGGTTATGTGAATAAAAGCCTAAAAGACTAAATAAGACTGTAATAATATACTTGTGCATGATGCTTTTACTTTTTTGAATATACATAGAGCTGCTCAAGTCTTGATAAAATATAAATGGTGTTTTTTTAATTAAAACTCATACAAGATATACAAGTCTTATTATTGATTAGTTACAGGATGAGTGCATCTATAACAAACCCAGAACTACAGTATGAGTACCACTAGATGAAGTAAGACCAAGTCAAGTCCGTCAATGGCATTGTGACATTATCAAATACATAGCACCATTAAGTAAAATTGAATGGAAACTTGAAAGGTTTTTTTACTGAGTAGAATTGCTTTTAATGCTGAGAAGAGACAGAGTACATGAAAAGGTGGTGTCAAAACTGAGACCAGAGTACTACAAGTACTACAATGCTACTCGCAATTTTGTCCACAATGACATGACATCATATATATTTATTACATAATTTATCTTACTGTAGCATACTGTATTAACTACAGTGTCATTTTTAAATAATAACATTGAATAACATTCACTAGTGATTGCTTGTGTTCATCTATGAGGGCAACCTGCGGGCACTTGTAGGTGAAAGCTGTTTTGATCTGCAGACTTACTCTCCTAGACTCAGCTGATCATTAGTTACAAAAAAATGAGGTGGAATAATATTAGAATTAAACTTTTTGTGCAGCCAAAAAAAACCCTCGCGTTGTACTCTCATGTACAGCACATTCTTGTGTTTAATGCTGATAGACGAGATCACAGCCTGCATGACCACAAGGGTTTCTTCCTGGGAGGTTTGACATTAAAGCGTTGTGAGTTACTTTGTAAAAATATCGGTTTACACTCTGGACTCAAGTTCAACTGGACCTATTTCAGAATTCTTCTCCGCTCCACAAGTCAAAAAGTTAAACCTAATGAGTCAGGGAACGAGCTTGGATGCCTATGGATGTTAGTAAAAATGTGTATTTCAGTGCCTTTTCTTTTGCCATGGACAACACGTTCTCCTATCTCCCTCTCTCGCTAAAGCCCCTTTCTTATTAGAACCCCAGTCAATGTTCAGAGAATCAGGCCCTTTTTTAACATGTTGCATAAAGCATAAGATAAAAAAAAGTTGTTAAATACTGAAATTTCAGAGTGTATAATACAGTATATACCAAAATAACCTAATCTCCTGCCATTTTGTCTATTGATGTGACTATTTAGGTATACAAGAACATTTTCTTCACCCCGATGTGTTTATTACTTTCCATTTTCTTCATAGTATAGCCTAATACGTTTAGGGTTGCAATACAGAGCAGTGTTAAACTGGTGGTTAGAAAACAAGCTTAATCTAACAGACACAATACCATGCAAATGAATGTGTAGATGTAAGCAAGAACAGATAAGATGTGCTAATTGTAAAGGAAACACAGTATCAGAAAGGAAATGTAATATCCATCAACTGACCTAAAACGTCACACAGCACTGGTGCAGTTACAGATATCAAGAATACTGTTCCAATTCCATAAAAATAAATAAATAAAGAAATAAAATATTATCTGCACTATTAAGTAGTGTGATTCATATGTAAGCAGTGTCTCTTTGTGACAGATAACACTCTCAGAATGACTCATCCACAAATTTAGGCAGGTCAGAGTGCAGAAAGCTTTCAAATCACATTGACAAAAGCACAAAGCCTGAGGAATGCTGGGACAATGAACTTAAATCAGTGGGTGGAACTGTGGTTTGCCTACATCTGTAGTCTTCAATGCAAACATACCTGGCATGCATTGTGGGCGATAAGCCGTTGGTTATTAATAGTGTATGGTGCGACAAGGTACTACACCTAACAACGTAACTTTGGCTTCCTGCCTTATAAGGTGGTTTCCATGGACTTCCACTGGAATGTTCTTCGTTTCTACAGTTGTGAGGTGGCTTTGGGCGTACCAGGAACATGACAAACCATAAGAGTGTCTGTGGAATCTAAAGAAGCTGCAGTGTCGCAACTGACTTTGAAACATTATTCCACCTGGGGTTAACCTGGGGCAGCCTAAAGGGCATGCAGAGCTGCCCCATTATTGGTATTTGAAATTATTGAAAAACTCTGGATATGATTAAAGCAAAAAATTTTACTTGTGGTCTGGTCCCTGTATTATTCATGCAGAAAGAACTGATGAATATTAGATACATTACCATGATTTTGATGGCAGAAATCTTGTTTTTAATGTTATATACTAACAAATTAAGAAGTAAAAAAAGATTTATCACATTTTTAACCATGTAAGAAGCAGAAAATAAAAACCACATGCCAATCAGTATGCACACATACACACCCTGTAACACGGCACAACTGTAGACTATATACATCCAGAGCCAGGAATACTCCTTGTCAGCAGACAGTGCATGCGTAACTTTACTCAGGACTGGTCATATGACTGGCATTGGGACATCAGCATCAGGGAACCTGTGTGCACTTTAATTCACGATATGGTAGACATTCTGTGACGCAAAAATATCTAATATAAACAAAAGATTAGCTGAAAATCCTATGTGTAACACTCGTGGATATGAAATCAAATGCGTTGCTTAGTGATGTTCCCTCATTGCACGTGTAATGTGCCACGGAATAAATACCTTCCAGCCGGCGGAGCTGTTGCTGTCGCCCTTGTCCTTGAAGTAAGGAACGCTCTTCACCATCCAGTCGTAGATCTGCGAGAGAGTGAGGCGCTTTTCGGGCGAGCTCTCGATGGCCTTTGTGATCAGATCAGCGTATGACATGTTACCCCAGGCGTTGCGCCGTGCTGAGCCGCTCTTTCTCTGTGCCGCCGCCGCGGTGTTGGAGGAGGAAAGTAACGGCACCTGTTGCTGCTGCTGTTGCTGCGGGGGGAGCGGAGCGCCGGACAGCTGTGTCCGCTGCTGTTGGCGGTGCCCGCAGTTTTCTTGGCACTGGAAATCCGGGCACAAGACAAGCGGCTTGTCGTCTGCATAGTCCTCAGATTCTTCAAGCAGACTGAGACTGGTCAGGAAGTCTGCTGTGCCGCTCGGCTCGTGCTTGACAGACGGTGCCGGTGAGGACGTGCTCGAGTCGGCAGGGTTGGAGAACTCGGGCCGGGGCAACGGCCAAGTGCATGATCGGGGCCGCGACAGGGGCTCAAAGTCCGGGTCGATGTCGACCAGCTGTTGCTGCTGTTGTTGCTGTTGGGCCGCTTCCGCCATGGTACCGACAAACGCCCAACGTCACATAGAGTTGGCGGCGCGCGAGTGACTCAGGCACGACGGTACGCACAAGAGCGCAGATGAAAGAAACAAGAAATATATACTACTATATACTAATAGTGAGAAGTAAATACTACTCTCCTACATCTGTAACGCCTTAACAACCGGAGTTACCTCGCGTTAAATCGCTAGGACACGAAGAGTTCCTGACATCTGACGGCTTTGTTATGAAGTTGTGGTCAAAAGTTTCAGCGATCCAGCCAAGCTCGTGCTCCGCTAGTGTCCTGTCACTGCGTGTGTATGAGTGCGCGCGCGCGTAAGTTTGTGTAAGTGTGTAAGAGACAGAGCGCGAACACTGCTCTGAAAGCGGCGTTACTGGAACTCATCTATCATTGGCCACCTTGTTCCGCCCACGCTTGATGGAACGTCTGCATCAGCCAATCATACGCGCGTTTTGAAAGCGAAACAAAGTAAATAAAGCGTATTTCTCCTCCCAGAAATAATAAACACGTTTAAAGGAAACGCGTTTGCTTCGGAGTAACATGTTCCGCCTTCACACGTGGATCCTTCAAGCAGTAGTGTTATTGTTTTTTTTTTATTATATTATTACTACCGTGGCGTGATGGAGAATCCTGTGTCTTCCTACGAGTTTGAGAGCGACACCGTCTGGAGATATGCCCCTAGCAGTGCCAATCTAATAGTAAGGTCGAATAGAAGGTTCCAGAAAAAGAGCCATCACAACCCAGCTCATGGGGACCAGAACATGTTTTAAATCCATCATTTTCTACCATGAGGTGTATGGCGGGTTTAGCATAGCACAACACTACAGGGCTGACCATAGATTGGGACACTCAATCAGATGTAGCCGACCATTGAGAGGCGATGAAGGCGTATGGCATGACATTTGTGTAAAATGTAAATAAAAACAGAATGCAACAATTTGAAAATCTCACAAATATATGTAACACATATTACAGGTTTGACATTTTTCCATTTCATGAAAGATATTAGCTAATTTTTAACTTGATGGCAGCTATGCAACTTAAAAGATTTGGACCAAGGACATGAGTACTATTGTGTAGCTCACTTTTAAAAACAGTATGTAAACATCTCTGAAGTGTGAAGCCCAATGGCTGGAGTGGAATGTTGTCCTATACTTGTCTGGCGTGGGTGTCCTGAGTTTTATTTTCTTTCTAATCGCGAAAGGTATGGACTTCAGTCAGGTTCTGTATCCGGACTCTTCTTCAAAGCCATGCTGTTGTGATAGATGCAGCATGAGTTTTTTCGCATAAAATATACAACGCTTCTCTGAAACATGTTCTTAGTATTGGGGCAGTTGTAGGCTTGTGGTTAAGGAATCAGCCTTGCAACCGGAAGGTCCCAGGTAGCGACAAGTCATGGCTGAAATGCCCTTGGGCAAGGCACCTAACCCCCCAGTTGCTTCCCGGGCGCTGTTCACTGCTCCGGGCATGTGTGCTCACTTCTCCAGTGTGTGTGTATTTGTGTGTTTCACTGCACGGATGGGTTAAATGCAGAGGACCAATTCCGCTTTTCGAATCTTTCACTTAAACCTTTTTTATTCATTGCAAAATAATTTTTTATTTTATTTATTTCAAAATTGGTAAAAACAATTTTTATATGTGGGTCATATTCTATTATTTTTGGAAATTGCTGGGGGCCAACTGAAAATAGGCTACGGGCCACATTTGGCCCCCGGTCCATAATTTGAACACCCCTGCTCCATATACTGTTCAGCATTGAGTGTTGTTGCAGGGATGTAAACTGGCTAAAATATTGTCACACCGTAACACTCTTTTGTATTGTGCACTGAAAACAAGCTGAATGGTTCATCTGTTCCTCAGTCTGCAGGCCACGCTGTCCATGGTTTTTATTTTGCCTCTTGTATTAATGTCGGCCTTGACCCTTGCTCACAGATATTTCTAGAAGATTGTCGGAATGTTTTATTATATTATGTAATGAAGATGGTGAGAGAGTTAAATGTTAGTGATTTTTTTTTATTAAAAATTGAGTTTTTTTGCAGATTGGTGAATGGGTGGTCTACCCATTAGTTGCACATTTCTTCTTTAGCTGTCTTTTCCTTACTGCTTACTTTTGTTGCCCCTTCATGATTTTGAGATGCATTGCTACAATCAAGAAAAAAGCCAGCGCTTTTCAAGAAATGGTAAAAAAGTTTCACTTTTAACATCTGATATAGTTTCTATGTTCTACTGTGAATAATACATGGGCTTATAAAACTTAAAGATATAGTCCGCATCATGAAGTTGTCAATCCATGTATTTATTATCTTCTGCTTAATCCACCAGGGTCACAGACAACTCTGAGCACAAGGGCAGTGACACACTATGTGCCACTTTAGAGACACCAATTAAGCTAGCGTGCATGCCTTTGGAATGCTGGAGGAAATAAGCGTGAACACGGGAACTCTACATAGAAATTTTCCACCCGGGGATTAAACCTGTGAAGAGACAGCACTACCCACTGTGCCACCATGCCATCACTCTTGCAGATCATGGCAATTAATTTTTTCCAAACGTTTTTAGAATTGTTCTTTTATTATTTTTAAATTAGTATTAATATAATAATTATTATAATTATAATAATTACTATGGTGCTTTGCACCTCTGACAATGAAGTGCATGGTCTATAAGCAGCATAGTTATATACATATGTATATGTCTACATGATCTAGGTAATTTATGACGCTTCAGCTGGGAAAATACGGGATATTCACCATTTACTCGGCAAATATTTAAAATACATTTGAGGCGAAATAGTGCAATGTTTTAACTCATTATATTTGATAGCTCACGGAACCACACCGCCATCTTGCGGTCAATATTAAAACTGTAAAGACACACCGATTCTCGTGTCCAGGAAGAATCTTTAATCTACGGGTTCAAGACCGTAATGCCACCGCTGTCGCTGGTCTATCGGCATAATGCGGTTAATATAAACACTCTGTATCTGATGTGTCAAAAAGAGAAATACTCAGCATAGTTATTTAATGGATTTTATGGATGTTTCTCTAGACCTATTGCATGTCATGTCATATGCCAACATAACCTCATGTGTCAGCGTTCTCCAATGCCCTGTCTCAGGTAATTTTCTGTCTTCCACGTCTTCTGACTCTCTCCAAATGTCCTGTCATTACACTTAAATGCTGTAATGCAGGGGTCTCATAACATAACTTATCTTGCTGGATTCAATGTGTTTCAGGAACTGTTTTGTTCTGCCCATCTTGTGGGGCAGTCGTAGGCTTGTGGTTAAAGAACCGGCCTTGCGACCAGAGGGTCGATTCCCAGTAACGCCAAGTCACGGCTGAAATTCCCTTGGGCAAGGCACCTAACCCCCAGTTGCTCTCCGGGCGCTGTGCAGGGCTGCTCACCGCTCCGGGCACGTGTGCTCACTTCACCAGTGTGTGTGTATATGTGTGTTTCACTGCACGGATGGGTTAAATGTGGAGCAAGCATAGTGGCAAAAATTAAACACTTTCATCTTGTTAAATTGCTCAGTGATCATCTTTGTCCATAGGATCCTCAACAACCTCCAGAGGCACTTGTTCTAAAAATCTTCACTGGCTTCACATATGTTGCTACTGGCCAGACAAAGGTTTTCATCAGTTAAAGCTTGGTTATGGTGCTTATTTAAGTTGTTTTTCTTAATTTGATCCACTCAACTATGCACATTGACCATGTCAAAAGCATACCTGTGATTGGTAATAGTCCTGATCATTGCATATATTTGTTTTTTTTTCATTTATTTTCATTAATCCTAGTTTTTCTCTGGGCTCAAGGGCAGGAACATTCCATCATAGAGCACATACACAAACAATCAAACAAACATTCACACACAAATGGGCAATTTAGAGACATTAATTAACCTATCATGCATGTCCTTGGAATGTGGAAGGAAATCTGAGTACCTGGAGAAAACCCGCCCCAAGACCTGGGGGACATTTCAATCATTGAGTCAATCATTATCTCCTCTGTATACCAAAATATTCTAGAGTTAAATTTGAGGCCTAAATCTTGGACATAATTGGATCATGTAAGACAGTGGTCCCAAGAACACCAGGAAAAATACATTAGAATATCTGATATAGAAAAAGGTGTTGCAGTGGCACAGGTAAAGTCCAGACCTTTAAATGGTATTGCAGAAAGGTAAAATATTGTGCACATACAAATGCTCAGAACCTGAAGTGAACGTAAACAATGTAGTAAAGCAGAGTGAGTCAAAATTCCTCCAGAATGATGTGAGACAGAAAGTTGGAAATTGTTGTGTTGTTGTCCATTTATTTAAGTACCTGTGTAAGTGTAATTGTTTACCTGCAAGGTCTGGTCTAAAACAGAACACTTAATTCACTTATATCTACATAAACAATGTCAGTATTCAACTAAATTGACTGGGTTTACTGAAATGGTTTCCAAATGTTTTACTGAGGGTCACATACAGAAATGTATATGAAGGGCCACTTCATTAGAACCTTCAATAGAGATTTTCTGTAGTAAATCACTACATACTTGATAATGCTTTAAACTGCCTATACATCACATTTTTCCATTAATGGATTTTCATTTATTTTGTTACAAAATGGGTTGACAGCTTATTCTCAAAATGGCAGTTGTAGTCAGAATTGAGATCCTGTTACAGCCCCTGAAAAATAAGCAGAAAAGGGGATTAGATATACACTCACCTTTATTAGGTACATAAATTCTTGTTAACACAAATATCTAATCGGGCAATCTCATAGCTGCAAAATGAGCATCAAAATGGGCACAAAAGTTGATTTAAGTGACTCTGAATGTGGGATGGTAGTTGGGGATCTTCTGGGATTTCCATTCACAAACATCTCTAGGGTTTACAGAAAATGGTTAGGAAAAGAGAAAATATCCAGTGCCTAACAGACTGGTTTGAGATGATAGCGCGGCAACAGTAACTCAAATAAGCACTCGTTACAACCAAGGAATATAGATTACTATCTCTGTTGAAAGTATGCCACGAAGAATTAAGGTAGTTCTGAAGGCAAAAGGGGTCCAAACTTTTACTACCATGTTGTACCTAATAAAGTAGCCAATAGCCAGTGAGTGTATTTCAAGCTTGTTATGCGAGTTATTTGGTTGTTAACACATCAATTTAATTTTATTTAGAAATATTAACTTTACCTAGTAAAAACTAAAGTATATTTGAGAGAGTGAATTTAGGGTATCTCAGGTGCCACACTGCCAAACCCATTTTGGGCATGTTTTTACAGTAAAAAACTTGGAACATCATGGTTTTTTGTGCCCTGAACTATTTTATCTAGCACAATCTTAAACCATCTTTAAGAAAGTTGGCTTTATTTGTGATGCTATAAGGTCTATAGCTACTGTTATGGATACTACTTGTACAATACAAGAAAATAAAATCAAAAGAATCATTTATTTAGTGTTTTATTTCATATATATATATATGGTATGGCGGCTGTTGGGGATTGAAGAGACCTTCCTATCATATCATTTTAGCATACTTCATGCCAGAAGTAGTGGGAAAAAAAGTGTTCATGAGAGACCTATGAAAGCTTTAGACGGTTTATGTTTTCTTCAAGAAACATTAACATACAAAATAGATATTTGAAGCACCTTCAGTTTAACTTCACCCCAGGTTCACAATTAATTTCCTTTTGTACAGTATGTTTAAGGAAAGTTGGTCAATGAGCTGTCTTTTTTAAAACTAACAGTACAGTCCAGTTTTTTTTTTATTTCAGCTATTCCCAGCCACCAGTACAGTTCATAATTGACAAAAGCACAATAATTGACAATTGTGTCTGGGTTATATTCTATAAAGTATTTTGAATTTTCTGGTAAATCAAATGGACCATGGTCTATTGTACTGCGTTTGCGGCAATTCTGTAGTATCATCATTGATTCATGATGTTGCCCATGCATAAACTTTTAGTATTCATCTTCTTCTTCTTCTTCTTTCGGCCTCTCCCTTTTATCAGGGGTTGCCACAGCATGTCAGTCTTTTCCACCTCACTC
>JAOUQV010000044.1:10524077-10535289 GCA_028565295.1 Aspidoras spilotus
TGCACACAACATTATGGGTGACATACCAGAGTTCAAAAGAGGACAAATTGTTGCTGCACGTCTTGCTGGTGCATCTGTGACCAAGACAGCAAGCCATTCTTCTTGCAGGATAGCGGCCAGGTCACTACATGATGCTGGTGGGGGAAAACGTTTCCTGACTTGCTCCTCCAAAATACCCCAAAGTGGCTCTGCATACATCACAAAGACTTGCTATATTTTAAGCAAAACTGTGCTCATACCCTGCTAACTGAACCTTCACACTCTGCTCTTACTAGTGCAATGTGCAATTAATGACGATTGGCCACCAGACTTGTCCAATTTAGCCATGAAACCTCCCACACTAAAGTTACAGGTGTTTCAGTTCTATTGTATAACCCCGGTACAGTCGTAGGCTTGTGGTTAAGGAACCAACCTTGTGACCGGAAGGTCCCTGGTTCGATTCCAAGTACTGACAAGTCATGGCTGAAGTGCCCTTGAGCAATCCACCTAACCCCCAGTTGCTCCCCGGGCGCTGTGGTGGCTGCTCACTGCTCCGTGTGTGTGTATTTGTGTGTTTCACTGCACGGAAACATGTGCAAAACATAGTGGCAAAAATGTATCACTTTCACTTAAATAATTCCATAACTAACAATAATACATAACAATAATGTGCAGTTGGGTCGTGATCTGGTTACTGTGAAAGCCATAGCATAAAAATGATCATCTTTATCCTTAACCTTCATCATTTAGTGACCCTGAGCCAAATGAGTAGGTGAGGAGTCACCATGGAAGAGACTTTCCGCATAGAAATGTTTAGGATGAACATGATCAGAATAATTTGCTATAGATTTGCAGTGACTGTTCCCTCCCGGGAACTGACCCCAAACTTACCAGAAAATATTTATACTACAGTGTAACAGATGAGTCTTTTTTTGTCCATCAGTCCAAAAAACCAGGCCCACATGTCTGTTTGCAGCGTAAGTGTAAACTTTTAATTATCTCACAAACCTACAAAGGATGAGCAAACGCATTTGATACTACAGATAAAATTACAAGAAACAAAAATGTGGAGTTTCACACCAGGGGGCATTAGGAAGTAAATGCAGTTTTAATAAAAGTTTAGAATGTAATGCAAATGCTCACGTCCAAAATGAAGACAAGGCTAAACTGATGGTCACAGACAAAAACCAAGATCAATAAACATGCAAAACAAAAGGCTTAGAAGCAGGTGTGGCAACACTAAACCCGGTGAGAGAAACCTCTTTCTATAAGCCATCTGTGTCCTGAACAGGGACAAGGGCATTAAAAGCATACACACACGCTGGACACTTTCACAACCTCTCACACACAGCACTCTCAACACTGTCTCAATGACAAAAAGACTGTTGATATTAACAGCAATAGGTTGCACATATCTCTCGCACACTTGCTAAACACACTTGCTTACATCTATATTAAGAGCCAACATACACTATATTTTCAAAAATATTTGCTCACCCATCCAAATGATTAGAATCAGGTGTTCCAATCACTTCCATGGCTACAGGCGTTTGAATACTTCAGCATACAAAGACATTTTGGACAATTCCATGCTCCCAACTTTATGGGTACAGCTTGGAGCTGGCCCCTTCCTCTTCCTCCATGACTGTGAACCAGTGCACAAAGCACTGGCCTGCACAGAGTACTGACCGATAGAACACCTTTGGAAAGATTTAGAGCGGAGATTGAGAGCCAGGCCTTCACGTCCCACTTTAGTGTGACCTTACAAATGCGCTTCTGTAAAAATTGTCAAAAATTCCCATAAACACACTCCTAAACCTTGTGGACAGCCTTCCCAGAAGAGCTGATGCTGTTCTAGCTGTAAAGTGTAGACCGACATCATGTGGAACCCTATATATTAGCTTATTTAGGGGCAGTCGTAGGCTTGTGGTTAAGGAACCAGCCTTGCAACCGGATGGTCTCTGGTTCGATTCCAGGTAACGACAAGTTATGGCTGAAGTGCCCTTGGGCAAGGCATCAAACCCCAGTTGCTCCTCGGGTGCTGTGCTGTCTGCTCACTGCTCCGAGCACGTGTGCTCACTTCACCAGTGTGTGTGTGTATTTGTGTGCACTGATGGGTTAAATGCAGAGGACCAATTCCACTGTGTGCAAACATAGTGGCAAAATGTATCACTTTCTTTCTTTCATATGAGTCAAGGCAGGTGAGCGAATACTTTTGGTGACCCGCTTCCTAATATGTCACATTTTTTCAATGGGAGACAGGTCTGGACTTCAGACAGGCCAGTCTATTACCTGCACCCTTTTACAAAGAAGCCACGCTGTTGTAAAATGTGCAGAATGTGGCTTGGCATTGTCTTGCTGAAAGAAGCAGAGATGTCCCTGAAAAAGACGTTGCTTGGATGGCAGCATATATTGCTCCAGAACCTGCATGTACCTTGCAGCATTATTGGTGCCTTCACAGATGTGCAAGTTACCCATGCCATGGGCACTAATGCAACACTATACCATCACAGATGCTGGCATTTGACCTTTGCTTTGATAAAATTCTAGAGATTTCTTTTCCTCCTTGGCTCGGACTACACGACATCCATGATTTCCAAAAACAATTTATAATGTGGACTCGGACACTTTTCCACTGTGTGCGTACGTCCATCTAAAATGAGCTCAGACCCAGAGAAACTGGCAGCAGAGTGATGTTGATATTCATTTGTTTTACACAACGTCCCAACTTCATTGAAATTGGGGTTGTACATGAGCATCTAATCTATTTTCTATAGCGAATAACAAATATCAAGGTGTGTCTTCTTACTGACAGAGGGCAACCCTGCTCTATTAATTCCCGAGAGTAGGTTCCAGATAATAACCCATAATGTATTTATACCCATTCATTTCTACAGAGGATTCAAAAGCAGTCCAGCATTATCTTCAAGAAGCTACTCGACATTAATGAGTACCATTGCTGTTGAAGAGGACACAGGCAACAGAAAGTTCATAATGGACATAAATGATAATAGGGCAATGTGCTGCCCATTTACCCATTATATTACCATAAGTGTTTACTTGAAAGATGAGATCAACACTTCATTTACAGTTCACTTGAATGGGTAAATGGGTACTTAACTAACATTCAGCTTAATATAGATGCTTATTACATATAATAACTACAGGCTCATCACAACAATCAACACGACTCAGATCCTTATTGCAATTTCCCCAACTCATCTTACAAATAGTGGGACTCCATTAGCACAGTGTGTGGTCATTGTTATTCACATTCATTCAGACTTTATGAAAAGTGATGGACTAAATATTAAGCTGATGTTTCATAGAGCAGCATCTTCCCTATGACATCAGGAAGAGGCTTAAAAAAAATAATTACCACAACGTGTTTATTTCTCACTCAGTTAATACACAGAAACATTCCCCCCCCCCTGCTTTCAGCTATGTAGCCTTTCAGAAAATAGTACATTCACTATCTTAGTTCATTTCCTCCCAATTAGATTAAATCATTTCCCTATCATTTATTAGTTTAGTAGATAAATAAATCAGAAGACTTGGGCAAATGAATACTGCCAGACTATATGAACCTAGGAAATAGCACAAAGCAGATGTGGAAAGTTTCCGCACATTAAACACATTAAATGTATTCATTTGCATGAGATCCACGGCTTAGTTACAAGAAACAAGACCAATATTATCTTCAAAGTGTATGACTGTTACAGTACACTGAATGATTACTGGATAAGGGACACTGAGCGGGTGGAAAATAATCACTGATAAAGTTCCCCAAGTTGGTTGTTACACAACAATCAGCTCTCATATAACAAGTTGAACTGTCCACTGCACCAAAGAATGCACCACTTACCAGCTATGAGTGAACAGGGAAACTTGTCTGACGTTGACCTTGGACCAAACATCCAGCTGAATGTCACACAACAGTCAGCCAAGCGTGGATGGCAGGGCGGCCGAGGTGGGCATGGGTCATTTTGCATATGTAGCACGTTTGCCACCGTCTGCAGTCTGTTGCAAGTGGTCTGCATGCTGTAATTAATCATAAAGGTGAACCAAGCTGTTCTTAGTCATGCATCCCTAATCCAGTGGTAGTTCAGTGTAGTATGAAGTACACATTTACACTAGGTTTTTTATACAGTACTGTGCAAATGTCTAAAGCACACTGCTCTTTCTTTCAGTAAAGCGTTTGACAAGGATGCTTATTTTTATATATTTTGTTTTAATGAGGTGCTATAGAATCGTTTCAGATTCACCAACATAACTTTGTACGGAAGTACAGGGGTCAAACATGTCTACTGGAAACAGAGAAAAGGGTTTGGAACCAAAAGGTTGCAGGTTTAAAGCCCGATCGAGCATTCATGGCTGAAGTGGAGTTGAGCAGGACACCTAATCTCCAATTTGTGATCGGGCACTTCAACATCACTGAACAATACAGAATACAGTTCCCCTCTGGGATCAATAAAGTATTTAATTGGATCAATTATCATTTCCATTATTAATTAAATAAAGAACATCATTCATTTTCAAACAAAAAAAGGGTTTTATTACAAACACGATAACAAAAAGTTGGGACTAAGTACAAACTGTAAATATAATCGTAATGCAATACTTTACAAATCGTAAAAACTGATATTGTATTCACAATAGAACATAGACAACATATCAAATGTAGAGAGAGAAAGAGAGACATTTTGAAATTTCATGCCAAATATTGGCTCATTTGAATGGCAAATAACTGGGTATAAAAAGAGCATCTTGGACTGGTAGCGGCTCTCAGAAGTAAAGATGGAACAAGGATCACCAATCCCCCTAATTCTGCACAGACAAATAATGGAGCAATATCAGAAAGGAGTTAGACAGCGTAAAATTTTAAAGAGTTTGAACATATCATCTGGGGTGCATAACATTATCAGACGGCACTGCATCCCATACAGGCATGTTTCCGTATTAGAAATCACAAAATAGACTAAGAATTATTTCCAGAGAACATTATCTGTGAACACAATTAACCGTGCCATCTGCTGTTCCCATCTAAAACTCTATAGTTCAAAGAAGAAGCTGTATTAACACAAGATCCAGTAGTGCACATGTATTCTCTGGGCCAAGGCTCATTTAAAATTGACTTTGGCAAAGTGGAAAAACTGTTCTGTGGTCAGACGAATCAAAAGATTAAGTTCTTTATGGAAAGCGGGGACGCCGTGTCACTTGGACCCTTTCAGGGAAGACCTTGAATTTTCCAAAATGACAATGCCAAACCAAATACTGCATCAATTACAGCATCATGGCTGTGTAGAAGGGTCTGAGCACTGAACTTTCATCCATAGAAAACATTTGGTGCATTATAAAACTGAAGATACAACGAAAAAGACATAAGACAGTGGAGCAACTTGAATCTAGACAAGATTAGACAAAAATGGGTTAACTTTTCTATGACTCAACTTGAGCAACTTGTCTTCTTAGTCCCCAGACTAAGAAAAAAGGGGATGTCTCACAGTAATAAACATGGCCTTGTCCCAACTTTTTTAAATCACCTATTTCTTCTCTTTAGATGATAGATTTTCTTAGTTTAAACATTTGATATGTCATCTATGTGCTATTCTGAAAAAAATGTGGAATTTTGAAACTTCCACATCAATGCATTCTGTTTTTATTTATCATTTGTACTTTGTCCCAACTTTTATGGAATCGTGTTTGTAAAAAAAAAAGATCTAAATCTCCAGAAAGTCTGTCAGATGTTCCAACTGCCCAGTAAAACATAAGCTAATTTGCTAATATAACTGCACAAATTGTACCTTATAACACAGTTTAAAGTGAGAGCACAGCAAATATTAACTAGCCATAGTTCATTACTATTGACTATACTTAATGTTTTCATTTATATAGAAACATTTATTATATTTACTTCACATCAATTATGCAGGATCCTAAAACTTTTCAACACTAGTCTACAGTAATTAAGTGCTAAAGCTATTTCAGTGCTTTTGAGAATCTATCACAGTTCCTATGGAGACTTTTACTGTCACATTTGCTATGTTTTTGGCAGCAAAACACAGTAGGCTTCATTGTTTCTGTATGTTTCATATTTCTGATACTTATATTTCAGATGAATTCACAAAAAACCTCCACTACAAAATTTGTGCTAATACTTGTAGAAAATTAGGGAGTCTAAGACTTTTGCTCAGTACTGTAAAAATAACCAAATCACCACAACCTGACAGCTGATCTATTTCAAATATTAAAAAATATATATATTTATGTAGATTTAGATATATATTTCTATGACGAGCTCGTGTTACATCATAAGAACAGTACTCTAAGCTGAATTAATGTATTTGCTTCTGACCAGAATTGGTAGCACTGTCATAAGTTATAGCAAACAGGTACAACTTATATGTACCACTGTAACAGCAACCATGGGATCTACAATTTTCCCCCTAATGTCACACTATATTGCACTTTGATTCTAATGTATTATGTTGAAAACATATTAGGAATTATTTAAAATTTGTCATGAGAAATTAATGTGAAGAAATGGAGCAAGGCTGTTACGCTGCATCACACAAATCTCAGATGGAAACTATTGGAGACACATCAGCAGAGTATCAATCTCTCAGTGAAACACTGTGTTTCAGTAGCAGTAATCGATTTCTTCGTTGGCTAGAACAATTGCTGTTCTGCAGGGAATGTAGACCTGTGAAAGAAACAGAAAGGAAAACAGAATAAGACTCAAGGGTAAAAATGTAACCACTTCTGGGACAATATAATTAGGGATGCACATAAATGGTGTGCATGCATAGTGAAAATTAATGTTGCGCCGCATTTATTACAATAAGAAGCACGTTTGCGTACCAACAAATTTGGTATATTAGCTATAACTAGCTTTTTTTTTACTGGTTGTACTATTTCCATTGATTCATCAATATGTCCAAAAAACAAGCCTCATTATGTAACTAACATCATCTGAAAAATGGTTGCAGGATTTAGCATAGCTCCAGGCATCCCAGCCTCTCAGATAATATACATAGGGACAAAATATTTCTTTCACCCAGCTTTTGAAAAGCACAAAAAAAAGCAAAGAGCACATGAGCATAGTGCAAAATATTGACAACAGGCATGACTTTGATCAGAAATCCAGTCGCCCCTTAGACAGGTGGCAGGACAAACAGAACGAAGAACAGAGTAATACTTTTCTGTTGGCCTTTCACAAAGTAAGGTATGCATGTCCCATGCATATAAATGAGGAAGACATTGTGCTTTCCAAAAGGCTCGGGGTAAATATCGGCAGTAAAAATGATTCACGAGAAGGAGGGCCCTGCATTATTAACATGTTTGTTTGTTTATTGATTTCTTAAAGTCATCTTCGTCATCGATGGCTGTCTAATACAGGTGTCTAATACAGATAACTTAAAGAAGTTGTTACAGGTCTGGGAGAACCAAAAATCCTGCTTGTCTGTGGGTGAACAAATACTTTTTTCCACCATAATTCTTTAAAATCCCACAATGTGATTTCCTGGATTTTTTCTCATTTTGTCTCTTATAGTTAAAGTGTAACCTATGATGATAATTACAGACGTCTCTCATCTTCCGAAGTAGGAGAACTTGCACGTTGTTGGGATCAGCAATTTCAGTTAAATATATCATATAGCAGATGAACACGGTGAAATTTGAGAAGTGAAATAAAGTTTATAAGATTTACAGAAAGTGTGCAAAATTTATTCAAACTAAATTAGGCATGTGCATAAATTTGGGCACCTTAACAGGATATTTAGTATATCTTACTTTTGCAGAACAAGCCTAACAGCATATTAACTCTTCCTGTCATAACGAATTTACAGACAATTGCATTGAGGATGAGCTCAAATGCAGCTCATTGGCCAGATAAAACAAATCTAAAAAAAAAAAATAAAAAATCAGACAAAAGCCAGAACTAGGCTTGGAACAACATGTGGCAAAAGCACTGCATAAATCACATGCACAGAATAAAATAGATAGTAAATGCACAAGTGTAAGCAAGGACGCTAATCAATATTTTGGTGTTTGGCAGTGTTGATACTGGGGCCCATTATTTCGAAATGATATGAATCTGACATGAAGCGGAATCATAGCTCAAGTTTGTTTGTTTATTGATTGACGTCATATTCGGCTTTAACAGCCACATTAATGACAGAAAAACAAGTTTCATATCTTATACCCAAGTCATATATCTACATACAAGTCGATAACAATTTAGCATATCCCATTCACCTAGTGTTCATGTCATTGGACTGTGGGAGAAAACCGGAGTAACCCCACGGTAACAAAGGGAGAACATGCAAACTCTTATTGAACTCTCATAGCTTAAGAAGACCATTGTATAACAACACACTTGTGGTCAACATTTGGCCTGACTGTAAATGCAGGCTGTGAGCTGTGTTTGATGTGCAGGAAATTAATCATTTTTTCCCAATGGGATGAGAAAATATACAAACCAAATTCATAAGAGCAAATTCATAAGAGTTATGATCTTTTTCATCTAAGTAGGCGCAATAAAGAAGAATATTTAGTTTTAATTATTTATTAAATAATGGCATAAAATATATAAAAAACCTTCCACTATAAACACAAAACATTCTAAATTCTAAATAAAGAGAAATTATATTCCATTATATTTCACACCCTAATGTGTAGTATTTCCATATTTCCATATCACTGTATTTATAGAGTGCAACTTTAAAAAAAAAAGAACAGAAAAATATATCATCCCAAATGAGTAATCCTGTTTCTAATTTCAGCAGATGGTATCCATTAAAATGTGATTAAATATAGAAATGTGTTTATTAAAAACTTTTATTATAATCACTATAATAATTGCCAAGTAGTTAGTGCTAGATAATGGGTTAACAGTGTTAGGTGACGGAATATGCTAAAGTTGTAGTAACTATGAGAAATATATACTCTTTGATATTGTTACTGTGAAGGAGATAGGAACAGATTCAATCACAGTTTGAAAAATTCAGGTGATTCGAAACAGATGGTCACAGAGATCTAAACTTTAATGTTGAAACTGAGCAAAGATAACAAAAGAAAGTAATGATGCATGGTAATGGCTTCTGAGAATGAAGTTACAAGCAAGCTTTTAAAATGTGCATGTGTGCAGGAGTAGATAGAAGATTGCATCCTCAGATGCTTGTTGGGAGTTCGCATGTCTTCCTGGTGAAAATGAATTTCAAGTGATTGGTAGTGCACAGTCCAAAAACATGGATGCTATGCGAAAAGAAGGTACCAAATATTTCCTCCCCAACTTGTATAGCATGAAAGTAACCTTGTGTGTGTAGCATGAGGTTAAACAAAATCCAATTATACCTTTGTAAAAATTAGAATGTTTTTGAGTCAAGATTTTCTGTAAAATGAACATTTGAATGCACAAAAAACTTTTATAGTTGTCAGAAGTTAAACTTTTATGTTCCTGAATAAAAAATTGCAGTTGTTGAAAATTGACAAGAGAAACGAAACACTTTAGGACTTATAGCAAAACAATGCAGGACTTCATTTTCAACCTCAGGGTGGAAACTGTAAATCTGCTTCATGCCAGGCTCATATCAGTTGAGGAATCATGTTGTCTAAGTGATACATAATAAAACAGATCTTGAACAGCAGGAGGAAAAAAATAGAAATGACATGCGAGTCGCTTCCGTTGGCTGGTCCATCAATCATTACAACCGTTTTGTGTTTTTGGACAAAACTGCCAGCTGAGGGACAGAAAAAAAAACATCTTGAGCCTCCAGCATGGTGACGATTGTTGGTATTGCGTTGCTATCTTTCAAACGCAGAATAAGACAAAAGGAGAAAAATGCCTTGCAGCTCATGTTAACAGTTTAATATCAGCTTTATTTCTCACCCTGGTGGCATTTCATTTCATGTTCACTGGTCCTGTGAATTTAATTTCCAGTGTTCTACAAGTCCTGACATAGAAAATTACTATTTGAATTGCATGGAAACAGCTGTTTCAGGTTTCTGACAATGTGCAAATGTTCCTAATCAATGCCTATTCATTTAAATTATATTAATCAGTGCTTCAAGAGTAGCCTGATACACTGCAGATACTATCACTATTACCATCTAGTTTCTGTTGAGACCATTCTGCAGTGTAAGACAAATCACGTAATTGCAGAAGAACAGTAATTATCTGACTTATTGTTTTTTTTTTTAAAGCTGATGAGATAGGGAAGACATTTTGGAAGTTTTTTTCACCTAATCCATGCTTTATTTACCACAATGACAGGTGAAGTTCAGTCTAAAAATAGGCTCTGTCTATATGGTGTCTGACACCCTGTAATTCTTCTTTAATGCTATTCCAAGAGACTCAGAAGCACCTACCTAGTCAAAACACACAACAAACAAAAAAAAAAAAAGAATACACTTTGGTTGAGTAACTCCACACACATCCACAGTTTTGCATATAGCACATTCTCAACCCTGAGCTTTCCCATATTTAAGGCTCATAAGTTAACCGAGAGCAAACACTGGCGAACACACAAGGTTGAGAAGCCAGAGACATGTTTCAGTGCGTCTCTCCCCCAATGAAAGCCCGCTGCTTCCCCCCTGATGCTTCTGAGAGCATTCATTGGGCTCTGAATCCTGACACGGGCGAGGCGCAACGGGAGCTGAACGAGCAAGCACTGCAACACTGACAACAGACAGTGGTGACTAATTAAAGTGATTCAGCAGGGATAAGGGGACCTGGAGTACTGCTGTTCACAGAGAGAGAGAGACAGAGAGAGAGAGAGAGAGAGAGAGAGGGAGAGATAACCATTGCACCTGGCAAGACAAAAGCTACCACTGTGAAGGAACTACAAAATATCAACAACATTTATTTTGCAGGGTGGAACAAAACAGTGGTGACAACCAGCAAATTAATTGCCAAACAATGAAGAACACAAATCCCTACTGTTATTTCTGCACAGTGTCACGACTGGTTGATGAATGTGTGGTATGGTAAAGCCTAAACTGCTTTGTCAGGCCGGGAAATCTCAGAACTAGGCATAATGACGATACAAGTTCAGCCAATTACGACTATATCTGCACGGATATGTATTTGAACTTTCTCAGTTCATCTTTTGTCATTACAGGTGTACATTTAATGATCAGATCACTAAGACCAATTTCACAGAGAGACGTACATTTTACACGACTATTTTAAATGGTGACAAAGTTATAAAAGTTTTATTTGAAAGTGATACAT
>JAOUQV010000044.1:10736286-10747532 GCA_028565295.1 Aspidoras spilotus
CCACCAGACTTGTCCAATTTAGCCATGAAACCTTCCACACTAAAATGACAGGTGTTTCAGTTTCATTGTCTAACCCCTGTATGTATATAGTGATGTTTCATTTTTTTTTTCTTTTTTCAGTCTTCTGTTATCCTGTTTCTGTGATTTCTGTGCTACATTCCTTTTTTTTATTATTGCCAGATATAAGCAGAACCAGATATTTTGCTCTACATCTCTTTTATTGTTTAATGTCCCTTGCATTCTTAGTCTCATGTTGATGGTAAAGCATGGTTGCTTAAGTTACTGTAGCCTTCTTGTCAGTTATAACCAATCGGTCAATTCTGCTCTAACCGCTCATATTTTCAAGAATTTTTCACAAAGATTGGAATATTACAGGATAATCTGGGAAGAGATTTATTTACGATCACTCTAAAATCAGGAGGAGCAACTCTGTCTCAAATTTAGCCTGAATATCCTGCCTTGTGGGCTAGACATCAGGAGATCACTTCTGGCTTGCCTAACAAAAATTGTGCATGCACTCAGTGGCAGCCGTACTTTAAAGCTATATAAAGTTTGACACAATTGCACCCATATCCATGCTGCTTTATTCCACCACTCGACTGTAAATCAAATGATACAAGCACCAGACTTTAGTTCATAGATTAATATGAGGATGAGTTCCTTATTAGCCTCATCCCTGCCATTTTTGTTTGAAATATCTTTATGGATATGGTATTCCATGGATTGCTAAGTTCATTTATTTATATATTTTCAAATGAGGGCCATTTGTTTTGACAGATGCTCATTCTGGGGCTGCAGCCAAAGCTTGTCTGATTTTCTGAATGCTCAAATAAGACCATGGCTTTAGACTAGGCTGTTTAGACAAACACAGACGTGGAGTTGCCAGATTTCTGAATAATTATGTCTGAAAGAACATATTCTGCAAAGACTAAAAGTCCAGTTGGGGAAATAGAGAATGGAATCTAGAGTGCTTAATCCATGGTGAATGCCTTTGGAGCAGATAGATGTATGAAAGCAGAACAATGCTCTTGTTTTTTTTATAGTTTTTAAGACGTTACATTTGTAAACGGCCATAAGTAATATTTAAAACCCAGGGTAGTGTACTGTAGTGTCTATGCCATACATACCTTAAATACCATTCTCAATTCGTTATCAATAAGGAATTTTAAAAATAAATGAATAGAACAGATTAGTAACAGTACTAATTTTGTTTTGCTGACATTCTGACGTTGTTTAGAATGATGTCTTTCATTAGCAATAGTTATTCGGATTATTTATTTTTATCCTATGATGTAGCAATGCACTGTTTTTTCTGGCTTCTTTTAGCAGCTCAAATGTTGCACTAGGTTTCCCTTTAATGTGTCACATCTCTGTATAATCCTTGGTGAAATGTTAAAAATACAGTATATATGTATATAGAGTATTTTTCTGTTTCTATATTGCACCTATGTTTACTGCTACATGCAGAGACTGTCTATAATGCTTTTGATTGAAGAGTCTTCATCAATTGAAGAAGATGCCGAATTAACGTACAGTAATTATTTTTAAAGCCTGAAATTTCAGCATTGCACTTCTAAAGCGTATCATTATACAGCTTTTTTTAATGAATACTGTTAGATTTCCTTTTACTCTGTCTTCAATAAATAATGAAAGACAGTTTTATGCGAAATATTTCTCTGGGTTTGAGCTGAAGTCAATAACAGGAAAACATCTGTTTTCTCTCTGGGATAGTGTGCGTTAAATGTGCATGTTTAACTGAGTTTACCAGCATCTGTTGCTACAGAGTTGGAGCTACTTTCTAGAGCGATATATAGAGGTGACTTTTAATTTTATAGAGTAATATAGATTTTTAATTCACATTCAAAAATTTGAAGTCCTGTATTATTGTATTATTACACATTGTTCTGTTTGCAACAATACTGGAATACACACAAGTAGGTGGTTTATGTCAAAGTAACATCCACATCAGTGCAAGGTTTACCTAAAGAACAATGCCCACACTGAAAAACATTTTTTTGACCCTGCCACCTTTTTTCCATTGCGCCATGGTCCTGTTCTGATTCTTACATGCACATTGCTGGTGCTTTTGGAGACAAACCGAGTTTGGCAAAGGGCACACTTGTGAAGCCTTCATACCATAAGAAACATTATTTTTTCTGTAATTTGTGCTATATTAGTGCTTTTGTTTGCCAAGTTACTTTTATTTTTATGTTTAAAAAAGCAAACCAATTAATACTAAAAATAGGCAAAAAAGTAATAAATATTTAGAATACATGTTAACAACAAATTAGCTCCATTCAATTTATAAAAATGCATTTAAAAAATCAACAAAATTGCAAATTACAAATTGCAATTTAAATGTATCCCAGTGTCAATGTTAACGTCATCACTTGTAAATGGACGGTCCCCTCATGGATTGTAAGCAAAGCATGTGTGTGTATGTGGGAGGCTAACTGAGGAGGATTTTTCAGTTTTATTCAGCAGTTCTGTAATGTGGGTATTAATTAATAATCTTCTCAGGCTCAGTGGCTGTGAACATAGCCATGAAAGGCAGATGGTGCATTCTTATTTACTCCCTCCCACACTAGTCTATTGAAGTTAATATATTTCAGAGTACTATACAATCTTAACCATGTTAAAACAAGTTTGGTCAGATGAGATGTTTGCCTGCACACAATGTCTTTTACAATAACTTCAGTAAATGTATATACTCTGATGCCATTTGTGTTGCTCTCAAACATTTCTATAGACTTTTCAGAAGTCTATAAACACATTATCATTGTTATTTATTACCAGAGTCTTTGTGAGGTATTAAAAAGCATTAAGTCATTAAATGAATTTTGCAAAAATCTATTACCAGTACCGCTTATATGCATCTGTGCTCTATAATCCTCTATATATTATGATTCACAAATTGCTACAAGTGGAAAGGACAAAACCGGTTACATTATAAAATGTGGACTCAAACTAAATTCTTCAATCAGCAATGCTGAATTATTTTTGCTCTTGTTCGGTAAAAGATTGTCAATCCACAAAAATAAATAGCCAGACATCCTTGTCGCTAATTATACTGTATAGTATAGGCCAACAAAATACCATGAAAAGCCCTTGAAATTTTAATACAGATATCACGCTAGCCATTTGTCCTTCATCAACTGCATTTTTAAATGGACAAGCTTTTGAAAACTGTTCTGAAATGTTGCTTAAGTATAATTCTTTTTATTCCCCGCAGCTGTATGCTTCCAAAGGTTGTAAAAAGCATAATCAAGGGCTTTTTTGTTTTTATTCCCAGTGTTTATTATTATGTTCCTAGTGGTCTTCAGCTAGAACTTTTACTGTCGAGACATTCTTTGATGGTTTATATAAACTCACCTGTACATCTGCACATATGTGTCATTATCAAATCAGCAAATTATGTGGCAACTCATATTGCATGACAGGAAGGGCAACTCATGCTTGAAGAGTTCTTTGTATCGGATGTGGACGTATAACCGTACCAGTTTTCAATAGGATAAGTACAAAATGAAACGAATGCCTTGTTGATGACTGATGGAAAACAAAATGAATAATTATGTCTATTTGCTGTAACATCCTAAGGTGTGTTTTGACATACGTAGATGGAAATCGTGACATTTACTAAATGTTGGAGCTTACTGCACATACTGTATTCATTGGCTCTGCCAGTCAGAACGAACAGCTTTACATAAATTCTCTTATAATCGGCAAAGAAATGATAACAGTTAAAACACGTTTCTGTCTCTGGCTGTTTGACAGAAATTAGCAATAGCCATGAAAATACAAGAAATATAATAACTTCCAGACAAGTAAACTTGTCCACGAGAGAGCCATTCCTATAACCCAAAATACTTATCCAGTCTATGCAGGAGAATCTTATGATCAATGGTATCAAGAACATCACTAAGGTCAAGCAACACAGGCAAATATGCACAGGAGTAGAGTTTGAAGAGCATGCTTTATGCCTCGCATTCTGTTCAGTAGATGGGCAGGGGCCTAGAAGACAATTGTCCAAACAATGGGGAGAGTTTTCAGACTCGACATCCTCAGATTAGCAAGGCGGAAAGGGGATGAGTGGGCAGAGTCAGGGTGCGTAGTGACCTAAACAGCGGAACAGGTCCATATCTCTGTAGCCCTCTGAATGACTCCTGGAAGGGGGATCGGTATGGCTATGGAAACCCTTGGAGCCGGCATTAAAGCCATTCTTGGAAATCAGCGTCTTTCATTGTGCTGTCTCGGTGGCCTTATCTGCTGATTTTCTTCCTCCTCTCCAGGACTGGTTAGCAGTCAAGATCTTCTTGGGCTGTGCTTTATTATAAGGCGAGTCCCATCCCCGGCGACAAAGTTGCACTCCAATAATTCATCAAAAAAAAACTCTGCTACTTCCTTGTGTACAGCTCGGCATTCTCTCTGCATTCTCGGGAAACACATACAGAACAGGGAGGGCTGCAGGAAGTAAATGCAGATATATCTATTTACACTGGTGAAAGAAACACTTTACAATTAAAACACTCCAAAACGCTTAAAATAACTTTATTTATAAGAACACAGCATCTATAGTCCATAATTCAATTTTTATCTCAACGTCACAAACTCTAGTTTATTTTACCCTGGCCTTATAATAATATCCTATTTGTCTTTTATTTTTCTAGAGATTAAATGACTTAAGACCTGAAGAATGATCAGTCTGACAAGAGCTTGCATTGGCCCCTAAATAAACGTTTGGCCAATAGGGAATCTTGATCTCATTAAAGCTTTGTAGCTGTTTATGATAACTCATTAGAGCTGAAGCTTTCTTTCTAGGCTCTGATAGCTAGTACTTCTGTTATCAGCGTCCTTGGAGAATGAGGCTCAGACCCTTACCAAGCCAGTGATATATGGATTAGATGATCCTTTCACTGATATAGGGATGCTTTCTTTAGTAAAGTGCATTCACGTTTTGTCGTCATGCAGAAGAATAGAAAAGTCCAATAAAACAAAATCAATCTCCATCTGTCTATTGAGTCAGCATTCCTGTTTTACAGTTCAGTGTACCACTAAAGTGTTCATCTCTCTAGACTGTTTCACATCTGCTGCATCATAACTCTCTTATTACTCTGTCACCCGGCACAAGATAAGCCACTTGATATGCAGCAACGGGCTTTGGTCATGAACATGTAAAGAGGATTGTAGGATTTGTTGGGCACTTTAGTAAGATTAGATTCCCGATGCTCAGATTTAGGTTTTTGCAATAAAAGCCTGCATGATTAGATCAAAATCCACAATCTCCCAGCAGGATTGAACGTGTCAGTTAATTTGTGACTGCTGTGCAAGAAAAAAAAATGGCTGCCCGCTTGTTTTGGGGAAAGATTTGAACGAAAAAAGAGCGGTATGCATAGTTTAATTTTTTTTGTCTGATTGTATGGCTAGTGCTGATATTTAGACTTCATGCACAGTTTGGACAAACAGTTTTGTAAAGAAGAAGTGTTTATGAATGGATAGAGAATTTAAAGGAAGGTCACACAAGTGTCAGGGAAGGAGCCTACTGCTGTTTACTGCTATGTCCAACATTAAGCATTCACGTAAACGGATTCAGTTAGATTAAATGACTGTTTGTCACCTTAAATAACCCCAAACATATATTTGGAATATAGGGAATGGGATAGGGATAAGCTAACTGAGCATCCCAATAACTTGTAAGATATTACAGCCACAGGGAGAAAACCATAGGTACTAAAACTCTTTTTTTACAGCAGCAAGCACTCTAACTTTAGTATCCAGGCTTCTAATACGCAAAAATTTCAGACAGTATTAAAACTAAGAAGTAACATGCAATTTCATATGTGGACTATAATCTATTATTATTTTTTTTTATTTCCAATTAAAAATGGACCATAAATGCAATTTGGCCACACACACATCCACACTAGTCAACGTTGCCACAACTTTTGCTTTCATAAAGAAAATATTCTAGTGCTCCAATAAGTGATGGCAGGACTTGCATTGCAGGTACAGGAGCTGCCACAATATGCAGTTTCAGCATTCTCCCCAGCCTCCTCAAACGGTTTTCAGCATGCAGGTTATATGAATGCCTGTCACTGGCTGTGCAGTGCTTTGCATTACACTCCTTTTATGCATCTCAGTAAGCTCTAGAGGTGTAAGAGCTCACATTTATTTTTGTGGAAAATGTGCATATATTTTTCTTCCAGGACATTTCATTCCATTTTTAACTTGGTAACACTTTATTGCTTTTACCTCCACAAAACTTAGTGTGAATGAGTATACAAGTATATGTGAGTGTGTGTATATGGCACTGTCTGAAGGGATGGTAAATGGTAGGTATATTCCTGCCTCATACTGACAGTTCCCAAGTTGAATGAGAGTTTGAATGAATGAATTAATTAATGTATGAACACACATTTCTGATTGAGGTGAAAGGGTTAACACTATGCAGCATTGTGACACTGGTCATTTTAAAGCTGAGCAATTGCGTAAAAATATTCATTTAATGCTTTAATTTCCAAACTATACAATTTTTAAATTTGATGCATTTATTGCACTTCCCATTTACTGATCTTTATCTGCTTGGTTTCTATAAGCTGGAAGTTCTAAACCAATGCAGTGGTGGATAAGAGCAATTTATGAAGTTTGTGTGAAAAGCATAGCATTGACGATGCATAATGACTGCATTACATGTAATCATTCCCATTTTATTTCTCTATAGCAGCTTTGAATGCTTTATTAACATGAGCTTTTCATCAAAGATCCTTGGAGATATGGACGATTGGATGCTCGAAACATAAGTCAGTCTACTGCCTCCCAATTGACCTCCGTAAACTCATCATCAGGGTGATTTGTCACATCAGAAAGGTTTTGCAGTCTGTGTAAATTCTGGAGGAGTTGATTGGTCTTTTGCGTTATTTAATATGCTGTGTCTGTTTAGTGAGAGGAGGCTAATTAACTCCTCTGCATTTGCAAAAGTGAAAGTGGTCAGTGGCTTTCTTTTGGGAGCAAGTAGAGAAGATTGTGGTGTGTGCAGACAACCCTTCTGTATAATTAGCTGTCTGATGAACGTTTCCAGCTATCACACATATCTCTTTATTGCACTGAATGATAAACATGAATAGTATGTCTATTTATTGCGTATAGCAATATATACAAGACGTATATATATTTACACTTGAAAGTTTGTAAGCCTTTTAGATGTTTTTATATTTCTAAATAAATATAACTTAAAATTTTATTGTGCCGTACATGAAATAAACAGAAAATAAAAAGACAAAAGTTATCATTGATAAATATGATATAATATTATATATCTGGGAGTGGTAAAAGTATGTGAAACTTAGTATCTGCTTTCAGTGTCTAACTAAATATTGTTGATTAGACCTAAAGGAATTGTGGCCCAGTTTCATCTATGTTAACATGTTGGGTTTTTTCCCCTGAAAATATTTAAATTAGATTACATACAAGACATAGACTTAGACATTCTTATATTTTAAATCTATTCTTTTTAATCATTATTTGGTAGCAAAACAGGCCTATGATACTCCCCATACTTTGTTATTCTGATAAGGTGAAGTTTTATTCCTTGTTTTATTTCTCCAAATCTAATGCTCCTTATGTAAATGAAAAAGATACATTTTGGTCTTGTCCTGCCAAAAATTGTTCAGTGTTCTCCTGATGGTCAACTAATGAACTTAGCCAACATGAAGCCTTTAGTTGCTTTAAAGTTATCTTGAGTTAATTTGACTTTGCAAGAGTATTACCGATTTTTGTTGGTCTACTACTCCTTGTAAGGGTTGCAGGTAAATTTCCTCCATTTGTACATAATATGTCTGACTATTGATTCCAAACTTTTTAGAAATGATATTGAAACCTTGTTTATAACCTGCTGTACAACCCTTCTTCTGGGGTCCTTGTTTGTGATTTGTGCCATGTCTTATAAAGATTAACCTATGTTAGATCTGTAATTAATAAACTGATTAACCTAACTATTTATCTTTAAATAAAACAGGACTCCCACACATACCCACTGATTGTTGTCCCACTGGTTCATACCAGCTTCAAATTATCTGCTAATCCTAAATCTCTGTCACTCAATCACTGTTCTACTGTATTATTATGATATATAAATAGCAATCTGGATAGCTTACAAGCTGACAGAGATTTAGATGCTCAGTCAGCTTATTCCTATGCCATGAAATACATCTGTGCAGCCAACCATCGCAAAGTGATTATGGCATATGATTTTTATAATAAATATTTGGCGTGGCTCATTGGATAGTGGACAATCCGGGTTCAGTCCCCGGGTGGGACGACCTGGGAAATCTCTGTGTAGTTGTTTGTTTTCCCCTTGGGCTTATTCCAGGTGCTCTGCTTTCCTCCCACAGACCCAAAGACATGCACACTAGGTAAATTGAAAAGGCTAAATTGCCAAAGTCTTGTGTACAGATATATAGCTTTGTTTGTTTGATTTGTTTCTCTTTATCTACTATTATGACTTTTGTGATAATCTGATAAGATGTTAGGTCAAACAGATATATAGAAACTTTTCTAAGGTTTAACGTATCATTTGTCTGTAGACATCTTGTAACTACAATATATTGCCAAAAATATTCGCCCACCTGCTTTGACTCACGAATTTAGCTGCTGGACCATAGAAACCCATTCCATGAAGCTCTCTGCGCACTGAGGTAATTCTTGAGGTAATCTGAAGGTCACAGGAACTTTAGAGGTCTGTAGTGATTGACTGTGCAGAAATCTGGCAACCTTTTCACACCTTGTGCATCAGCATCCACTGACCCCACTCCATCAGTTTACCTGGCCTACCACTTCATGGCAGAGTTGCTGTCGCTCCCAAACACATATTTTCTTATAATAGAGCTGACAGTTGACTGTGGAATATTTTGGAGAGAGGAAATTTCACGACTGGGTTTGTTGCACAGTTGGCATCCTATCACAGTTCCACACTGGAATTCACTTATCCCTTTCTAGAAATGTTTGCAAAACAGTCTACATGTCTAGGTGCATGATTTTATACACCTGTGGCCATAGAAGTGATTGGAACACCTCATTCCGATAATTTGGATGGGAGAGCAAATACTTTTGTCAATATAGTTTTGCAGATTGAAAAGAGACAATCACTCCTTTTTCAGATTAGCCAAGGGAGCATGTGTGCTTTGACTGGATGGCTTTATCATCCATGAACAATTAGCTTAGCTAAATGCATCCCTCTGCCTGTGTAGCGTAGAAGGAGATGTGAAGGTCACCATGCTTTCTGTTGCTTTCTCTGCAGTCTGGTAAGATTCCAATTATATAAATCCCAATGTTCACATCAGAACTTCAGCTAGCTGATAAGTCACAGGTGTGGAATGCTGACAAAAACACTGGCTGCAATTATATTTAGAGACCATTCACATTTAAGGATGCAAAGATGTAGAATACATTTTTATCACTCAGTCCTTGTTCAAAGGGAATGATTACAATTCCAGTATTACTTTCTTATTTTACTTTGAAGGAGTAATTCAAAGTTTTAGAGATCTGAAAGAAATACACACAGACACACACGCCATGACATGTAGGCACAAATCTTTATAGCAGTACTTTGAATGCCCCTTTTAGACTGGGCGGTGATTTAGTGTAAATGTAGTTAAGAAGTGAACACTGGAGGCTGCAGAAACTGTATAGTGTAATGTGGTGAAAATGAAGACACAGGCAGGGGTGCCAGCCTACATCAGAGTGGTAGAAGATTAACAGCAGTGCTGAGGGCACTGCATATTAGAGTTAGACTGCGAACAGACTCTGTCCTCAGCATGAATGAATGACCACACACAGCTCGCTCCTATTACTCAACCTTCCACCCATCGTTAAACTACATTTATCTGACACATAGCTTTTATCAAGTGCATAATATTTATCCATAATGGAAGAATATGAATTGAAAATGTATTTACATGTGTAAAATTATTAGATACTGCCAAGTTTGGGTGGGCATTTGTCTTTCCTGGGCACAAATTGGTAAAAATGTTTTACCACAAAATATCTTTTATCACAGAATTTTTAGGAGGATGTCTCTCACAAATAGCCATACATAAAAGAGAGCATGAGAAAACCTTTTACTCAAGCAGTTTTAAGGGATTTTCAACAATTATCTTCAACTGGAAGTAGCCAGAGCTTGTTTCTAATAGTCTCTAGATGCAGTATGTTGCACTTATTCGAAAATAACTCTTTCTTAGTGTCTAATAATTCGCTAAACCTAGGGACAAAATATCTAATTTTGTAACAAGAACTGTAAACACACTGCTTAGTTTGTTTTACCACGCCCCCACTAAAAATAGCCAATATCAATTGCATTTTATTCCTGAATATAATGCCCATAGTGTCATCTCAGTGGTAACTGGGTTTTTTATCTCAGATGGGCAGATTTAGGTAGGCATGGCTTATCTCTGGGGAGGCAACTTCGGAGACACCAATTAACCTAATATGCATGTCTTTGGAATGTGGGAGGAAACAGGAACATCCGGTGAAACCCGCTTGGACAAAGGGGAT
Organism: Aspidoras spilotus; assembly: GCA_028565295.1. Lineage (NCBI taxonomy): Eukaryota > Metazoa > Chordata > Actinopteri > Siluriformes > Callichthyidae > Aspidoras > Aspidoras spilotus. Next base: position 10,746,832 of record JAOUQV010000044.1, read on the forward strand.
AACTTGCAAACTCCACACAGATATTTCACAACCCTTCTTGCTGTGAGGCAACAGCACTACCCACTGCACCACCGACTGCACATCATATTGTTTCTTATGATTTAATGGCCTGTTATTTTTTGTGTATTTGCATATAATTGAATGTAAACTAGTCTCAAATCAGACAGGAATAAGAACTATTAAAGTTCCTATGACTTACAAAGTTCAAGTCAATACATTTATATCAAAATAACATTTAATATTAAGGATTACAATGATTTTTTTTGCCTCAAGCATGGTCAAGTACTGCATATACAGTATAGTACGTTAAAATGAAATCAATAGAATATATAGTGACCAGAAGAGAAAGTAGATGTACCACATAGACAACTAAAATAAGCACCAAATAATGTGAAATAAGAATATCATATTGCTAAATAATCGTTTAATAATGCAGCACAGAGCTTGTCTAGTCCAAAAGTGAAGTTCTATGTAAGGCGAAGGTAGTATCCTCAAGCAAATATTAACTTGGTTTAACTCACTCTAATACACATTATACATGCACTGAAACACTATAACATAATACAAAATTGACTGAATTTAAATATACAAAGATACAGGGGTTAGACAATGAAACTGAAACACATCATTTTAGTGTGGGAGGTTTCATGGCTAAATTGGACAAGCCTGGTGGCCAATCTTCATTAATTGCACATTGCACC
>JAOUQV010000044.1:10747632-10759100 GCA_028565295.1 Aspidoras spilotus
CTGCACGGATGGGTTAAATGCAGAGGGCCAATTCCGCTGTGTGCAAACACAGTGGCAGAATGTATCACTTTCTTTCTTTCTTCTTTCCATGCTCCAAATATCTGTAATTGGTCTAAGTCACTCAGTTTGCGCTTAGCTGACAAATGTTGCCTTTTGCTGTGCAGTGGATAGATCAACACTTTTTATCAAAGCTGGATGTGAGATAACAACCAATTTGAGACATTACACATCAGTTATTTTATGTCACCTGCTAGGTGTTCCTGATCCAGTGCATATTTAATGCATTTTAATCATCTCTATTTGAGACAAGGGCAGTTTTGTGGTCGAGCAACAAACCGCCCAGTGATAAGTTTGATTGTTTATTTGTTTAGCTTTATGGTGCATGCACAAGGTTATATTCATGTTTCACAAGCTAGGGGGATTGGGTTTAATAGGTTTGCCTGACCTACATGTTTTAGGAGTGTGTGAGGAAATCGAAGCACCCAGAAGATCCGGGCCTCCTTACTGTATCCGGAAATCAAAACTTTATTCTTTAAGGCAAAAGTGCTATCCACCGTACCTCTGTTCCACCCTTGTTCCATTTGACTATTGCTTTTTCCAAATTATATAAAATATAGCATATGCGTATATATGAAATATAGCAAGTAACATTTTTCATATAACTACTTATTGTTCTAACATTTTTGACCTGGAGGCTTCTTCAATTCACCATGAGAAGTTCAAATATTCCCAAGAGGCAAGTTGGTCTATATACGCTTGCAGCACTAGAATGCCCTGTGAAAAGAGAAATAAGAAGGCAAAGGGCAACATGAAATATCGGACACTTTATTCTTCTTGTAACTGTGCCATGTCAGTAGGCTGTATAAGATAATGACGGTTGGTGTGAAGTAAAAAGTGTGAGTCTATGGAGAGATATGGCAAGTAGTGTCCCAGTGCCACCCTGGAGCTTGTGATATTCCTCATGAGATTCAACTGACTTTGCAGCCAAATTAGCACAAGTTCTGAGACATGATTGTATAGAGGTTGAATTATTATCAGCGCATCGTTGCGATTCCCAGTGTAGCCACATAGACATGCCGAATAGTTTGCATTCATGTTCTGCTTTTTAACATTAGCAGTGACTCATTGCTCTTGCACAGTGTACATAAAATTTATCTATTTCCCTTTCATTTGCTTGGCTTTAAAAATGCATAAGGCATTAGTGTATTCAGTTCACAGAGTCTCTGCTGCTCCTGACACCTTCAGACTGCGGTATTTAGATGCCTGCTATTGCCAAGATGAAAAGGTGGCCATTAAGATCTAATGGAGAATGGCGTTTGATTTTTTTTTTTTTAATGGCCCATTGAAAATAACACATCACGATTTTGGCATCTAATTAATGAGGGCCATCAGTGTCTCCACTATTCAGTTTGCTATTACAGAGTATTAGGACAAGAAAGTGTGAATTTTCACGAATGGCTCAAATGAGGGATTTATTGCATAAGTTGTAAAGTACTCAGTAATAAGAAATGAGTGATTTCATTCTTTAAACTTCAAGCTCTACAGTAAAAGATAAACCTGAGGTGGTAAATCTCATTCAACATTTGAATCAGTTTTAATACTCACCGTCCTTCCATGATCCGTACGTTCATAAAGCAAATCTAATTCTCACGAGGTGGCCGTTGTAAGTCAGCCATTTTGCAGGCGAGATACTTTTGCATATTTACTAATTGATGCTGTGTTCAAGCACCAATCAACTGGAAATTTCAAATTGTCTACAACGAGTAACCTTCTCAACTACCACTTCTGTCCTTGTTTCTGTTGTGATGTCAGAATCTAGACCATGCACATTGTTTAGTGTAAAATACCACTTCTCACTTGTAAATTAGTTTTTAGTTTTTAGTATTGGGTTTAGACTGGGCATAAATATACACTCTTATGGAAGCATATTTTTTCCCAGGTTGCATATGAGATGTTCGAAGGTGAGAAGAGATGTTACATAATTGGTCTAAGTCGCTTTATAACAAGAAGAGCTGAAAATGAAACAATTCTACAGAATAGCACTCACTGCCAGCTCCTGATCCTTCCCTGATAAAGACAGATGACAGCTCAGACAGCTAGTAGATGGGATTGTTTTTTTAATATACTCTCTCTCTGGGCTGGAGGCTGTGTATACTGTATCCCATGTGTGAGTGAGTTAAAGAAGCAGGAGTCGAGGGGAGTTGATAAGATTGCTGCAGTGCTTGCTGTAATGGTTCTGCTTCTCTTCTTTACAGAGGCTCACTGGGGGCAGATGACGCAGCCTGCAAGCCATCAGTGACAGAGGAGACGAGGCTAGAGTTTAGCGTTTGTCATAGGCTCTGATTAAAAATCACTCACAGAGCTGGTGCTACTGGGGCCGCATTCCTGCAGACTAGTGAGAAAGCTTTAAAGCCATCTATCTTCAAGATATTTCTCCAGTATTAGCCAAGAGCATCACATAATTCCTTAAAAGTATAATAAGGCAGTACAGTTAGGGTCAGTTGGATATCAAAAGCAAAACATTATTATATATTCTTTATTATATTATATTGTATTGTTTACTGATTGTCAATGTGAGTGTGACTTTGAGCGTGAGGCTGGACGATAATCTGCCCATATCAGTATCAGGATGAACATAAAGCACCTGTCTGTTTCTATCAGTCATGCACATCTCTTCACTCCAGACATCAGTGAAGTGGACAGTGACAAATATCTGTGTGTCCAAGGCCAGCCAGAGGTGAGCTTTAAAAGAAGGAAGCCATGCAGAAGGCGCAAGGTCAATGAGGCTCAAGAACACCCACAGTTCTGCTGTGAATTAGGCTGAGAAAAAAGGGGAGTGCTCTGAGTCAGAGGAGCGTTATTTCCTTTTTAGCTTTAGGGGGCCCTGGTGCTTTCAGAATAATGACAGTGGTGCTGTCATGTTTGTCATGTTGGCTTGCTCTGACAGTCAAATCACTGACAAGACTGAACATTACATCGTAGCAGATTTAACACAGCAGACTGAGCTTGCAGTTGTTGTTTATTAAGGTCTCTTAAACAGAGACTAGAATAAATAATTGGAATCTGTTACTTAACAAGTTTCTCCTCTGATATGTAGTGTATAGGCTCACAGAGCTCAGCCAGTCACTTGGCCGCAACTCATTGCGTTTATGCATGTAGAGGTGGTCAAGACAACTTGCTGATGTACAAACCGAGCATCAGAATGGGGAAAAGAGTTGATTTAAATGACTTTGAACATGGCAAAGAGGTTCCACTTTTTACTAGCAAGGTGTATGCAAGTGTCCGGTGAAAGTATATTATATATATTACTACTGGCTTCTAAACCTTGTGTTCTATAATGTAAAAATAAAGGTTTAGTATATAATACTGCATATTGCATGTTTATTTGGTTATTTTTAATAACCTATTTATCCTGATGAATGTTGCAGTGGACACACACCCACACACATTAACACACTTATTCACAGATATGGGCAGCCAGCATGTATTCGGAGGAGGCACAAATCCAGAGGAAGCCCACAGCAACTGTAACAATGTTATGCATAGGATCTGTCTCATAATTACCACTGTGCCACAAGGCACCCTGTGATATTTATCTTTAAATTTACTTATGAAATATTCTAGCATCGTGTCTGAAGATACTACAAGTAAAAAAAAATATTTTAATCAACTTTCACAAAAGGCAACACATACATTAAGTTCTAAAAATTATTTAGTCTATACTGTCAGCAGCAAATGCGCCGCTGTCTTTCCCTCATCAAAGTGAATTTTTATATTCTTTGCAATATTATTGCCTCAGAATCCACAGTTCACTGTTATCCAAATGGATCAGATCACGTGTATGCTCAGTGCTCTTAGACGTGAATGTGTACAGTTCCTCCATACTGTTCACAAGTCTTGTTTTTTGACAGCAGACACAAAATCGCAATTGGGAGAGCCATTTGTTTTGCACCAGCCACAAATAACTTATGTGGAAGTTGTTGATAAGACAGTGCGGCCAACAGAAGTTTAAATATAATTTGAGTGCAGGTGAATTTTGTCTACCCCATTTACAATCACTGACCAATTTAGTGGGTACACAAATATCTAATCAGCCAATCACAAGGCAGTAACTCAATGGATTTAGACATTTGCTGAAGTGCAAACTCAAACTAGTTTGAGATAAAATAAAGGCAACAGTAACTCAAATAGCCATGTGTTACAATTAAGAAATGCAGAATACCATCACTGTTGACTGTTTGCCACAAAGAACTAAAACATTTCTGAAGGCAAAACTGGGTCCTTTCTTATACTAGCAAGGTGTATCTAATAAATTGACCAATGAGTGTAATTTGTGTACCTTTTTACTGAATAGGAAGCCATTTAGGAAAAATGCTTAATTGATTCAGTCATTTTATACATTGGTTTAGAAAAATTCATAGGGAAATCCATTACGTCCCTTTTAGAGAGACAATTATTATAATCTCATTCCAACTCCTCTAAACCTTAGCTTGATATTCCTCACGAAGAATATGACTGAGTGACTACAGTGAATTTAAAAGGTAAGGAGTTACACATGTAAAAAATGGCTGAACCCCAAACCACATAAACTGCTCGTCGAGTTCAATGAGTGTGGCCTGAGTTATGTTGTACAATAGACAAAAATAATGTGCAATTAAGCTTCAGGCTGTTGGCAATAGCTTTAATAGCAACTCATTCCTCAGCCAGACTCCATGACCTGCAGATTGCCACTGGGCACAAGACATTACAGCAGCAGGAGTTTTGGTTTCATTGCAGGAAAGACAGATGTCCTGTGCCACTGATCACTTCTGACAACTTTACAGATACTCACTGTGCTGGTGAATATGCAATCAGTGTTATCAGCTACATCATGTGATTTTCGGATACACAATTACAGGTTATAAATTTCATTAAATAGAATATTGTTTGTAATTCTAGTATTATATTCTTTATTGTTTAGTGATTAACGTTATGTTCAGGCTCAATGGCCATTTTAATGACAGGTTATAATCATAAACATCTTATACAAAAAGTCAAAAAAAAAAAAATATATATATATAGATCTAAGGATCAAGCCTAGTAATATAGTAATGTGCAATATAGGGGTTAGACAATGAAACTGAAACACCTGGTATTAGACCACAATAATTTATTAGTATGGTGTAGTTCCTCCTTTTGCGGACAATACAGGGTCAATTCGTCTTGGGAATGACACATACAAGATTTGCACAGCGGTCAGAGGGATATTAAGCCATTTTTCTTGCAGGATAGTGGGCAGGTCACTACGTGATGCTGGTGGGGGAAAACGTTTCCTGACTTTCTCCTCCAAAACACCCCAAAGTGTCTCTTGATACATACAGCAATACTTAAAGCAATGTTAGCAATTATTAAATTATTATAGGAAGACGAGTACTCTGCCCCATCTTGAGTTATCTTTTGGCTTTGTCTGCCCAGTGCTTTGACATAGAAAGTGTTTCTTTACAGATAATGATAAAGAATTGCAAAGGGCTTTGGAGATTTGAACTAACTCTTCCAAAGGTCAGCTGAATGAAGACTGTAGGATGAATGCTGTCTGAGTTGTGGTGTGTTATTTTCATGTGATTAAGCCATGATTTTGAACTACATCTTGTTTGCCTGTTATTTTGTTTGGATCCTTATACATTATCAATTGTTACATAAGATTAAATACAGCTTTTAACAAATTTATTGTATTACCTGGAAAACCTAGAAAAATAATTTATGGCATTTTTGGTATGCCATGGGGTTGGGGTTACTGTTTAATTACTGGGACCTGGGTACTTTGAGTATATTGTTCTGGCATGAACCACGTCAAATCCTGCAAGTTATGTTACTACATTCATGTGATCAGACTCCCACATGACAGCATTGAAGGAAGTGTAATAAAAGGACTTGAGGGGGGAGTCAGAAGACGTGGTAGCCTGGGAATAAGCTGGATACACTACATTACAACGTGGACTGAATTATCAGCGGCCAGACTGCTACAAGAAAAGCAGGACAGGTGGCATTGGAGAAAGCGTGCAGCCAAACATATGACATAAAATGCACATGACATGACACGATGTACTACATTTTTGGACAATATAGATCCTTAAATCCTAGAATAATTAAAAATGGCAAATTAGGGCTGGGTATTGTGGAAAAACATTATATAAACTTTTTTGGTATCAGTTGATATTGATATATTGTATTTTGATATAATACATACGGCTTTAACAAAAATAAATAAAAAATACAAGAAAATGCAACAGAAAAACCAAAACCTTCTAAACCTCCTATACCAGTCATACCAGTAAGAGTTAAAATAGCTAATGTATTTATGTATTTAAATGATACTTTTTTAAACATCACTAAAATAAATAAACAAATAGGCATTCCATATAAATGAAGATACAAGATGAGCTGTTACTGAGCTGTTCTCAAACTCTATAAATGTTTAATAAGACTTTTATTTTTAAGAGGATTGGCCTAACCTGTGAGATTAGATAAAAATAGTAGCTGCACTTATTGTATTCAACTTATTAGTGAACCTATGTATTATGTGTTAATAGTAGTATTTTAAGTGGACTTTATTTTGCATTCTGCTAAAAGTAAAAGTGATCCATTTTGCCACTATGTTTGCACACAGCGGAATTTGTCCTCCGCATTTAACCCATCCATGCAGTGAAACACACATATACACACACACTGCCCAGTGCCCGAGGAGCAACTAGGGGTTAGGTGCTTTGCCCAAGGGCACTTCAGCCATGACTTGGCATCGAACCGGGGACCTTCCGGTCGCAAGGCTGGTTCCTTAACCACAAGCCTACGACTGCCCCAGACTATAAGACTGCTGTTGTCTGTTGTGCTGTTTTTAGCTCACAATTCTGCATAAATTTAACATAAAAGGAACATAAAAGGAAACTTTTCACATACATAATAGCAATATCTCTTCTTTTCTCTTTGATCAACTGATTTTAGAATACATTATCAAGGTGTTTATTACTGTTTATGACCTGTTAACCTATAGCTACATTTTTGAATCTGAACCTTTCATTCTAAAAACATGTGTCAGTTTATTCCTTGTTAGAAAATCTATTCCCCATTGTGTACATGAATAGTAGCAGAAAGAGAAAACACTGCCCCCCCTCTTCAGTGCACCTCTTTTACTTGTGTCCTTCCTTCTGTTCCATAGTGCTGGGCTGTGACAAGCTATGATGAATTGCCTCATTATTCTAGTTCACTAGTTCGTTTCTCTGCTTTTGTAATTTCCCAGATTTATCCACATGCACTCGCACCCACAATACTTCTGTACTATTCACTCTATAGCACTTCTGCCATACATACAATAGCTGTGTTCCCAGGGCTAGCACGTGGAACTACCAAGCATGGATCACTTCCAGGATTGGATGCACGGCTTCTCACAAAAAGAATGATGCCTAAGAGACGGAGAAAAAATTAACTTCCTCACATTGTCAAAACTATGAAACTACATATTCACCGCAATCACTCATAATATAATCCCCATCCTTCACAGGTCAATGTGTAATAATTGGTCCTTCAGTAGACCAGGTAATTCAAAAGTGTGGTTTGTTACCCCCATATTGTTAAGCGCTACACACTGTCTTCCATTTCAGATTACTCCTATTTGAGTCAGTATTTGAGGTTTGAAGGTCTGGAGGCAGTTCTAATGGGTTTCACCCCACTGCTTTCCCATTGCCCACTGATTTCTATGCATGAGGTAAGGTTCATTAATTTATGAATGACTCATTTTAGTGTTTCAGTGAACTCAGTTTAAGGCTGTACCTTTCAAAACAACATTCACACAATCAAAGTTTCCCAGCCCACCCATTAATCGGCTTAATCAAATGCGAATTTGATGTGTTATGAAGGCAGAGGATAAAAACCCACAGGGTTCAAAGTCAATTTTTAATGCAGTTATATTTTAGTTCTCACTTTTGTTATCTCTAGGTATCTAATAGACAATAGAATAACATGCTGCAGAGTTAAATGTGTACAGCTTATCCAGTGAACGGTGTGATACAATTGTCTCTATTAGGTTTTTCTTTTTTTTAGAATATAAATGTAATTCAAAATTACCAGCACTATGGTTATATTAAACCTTAAAGTTTTATTAAGTAGGAACTGGAAACATTCTCAATCACTAACCAAGAAAAACTTTGAAAGTCATCTGAAATTAGGATGGATAACTGATGCTTTTCTGATGGTTTTCTAGAATTCTCAAGGGCCAATATGGGAACATTATAAGAAAAATTTTAAACAATAGACAATACTTGTTACTTTGAGATGCTCACTAAAGAACTGAAGCCTAGAATTTATAGGACTGCATGTGCTATGCTGCTTTATACTGTTGCCCATAGAGTCAACTATCTCCAAAGACTTCATTTAGGGTGTTAAAGCATCTTCTTTACAGCTCTTTACAGTTTGGTCTCCTCATAGAAGCCCTATGAAGATGAAGATGCATGTTGTAGAGATGAGGCCAGAAGTGCATTTGTGGGTGGCAGCTCAACATTAAACAAAGTAAAAAAGTATTGCAGTTGGAATTTCTTTAAATAAATTCTACACCTAGAGCCAAATAAATTTAGACTCACCCTTGTAGTTGAGTTCCTGTTGTACTGTGCACATATTAATGTATTCTGTAATGCAAAAGTGCTTTAAACAATAAAGCTGAAATAAATGACATTTAAATAAATTTATATAAAATCAATTTCTGCTTTGACCAAGCCTTGTTTTTACGATCAAATCATTTCAGCTTTTTAAAGCAAAGGAATGCTGTTTGAAGCATTTGAAGGATGTGTCCCAAATATGTTATATACTATTCTATTCGCCCTGGCATTTGTCTCCAAGGTAGCTTTAGTAATGCAGTTCTGTTGTTTGATGTTTCTTTTTTTAACGCCATGCTAGAAAAAGGTTGGACCACCTCTTGTCTTCAGAAATGCTTTCAACAGAGATGGTATTCTGCATTTTTTGGTTGAAACAAGTGCTTTTTTAAGTTACTGTTGCATTTCTATCATCTCGCACAGTCTGCCGATTCTCCTTTGACCTCTTACATCAACAAAGCATTGTCGTCCACATAACTGCCACATACTTTTTTTGTACCATTCTCTGTAAACCCTAGATATGGTTGTGCGTGAAAATTGCAGTAGATCAGCAGTTACTGAAATACTTGGACCCGCCCATCTGGGACGGGAATACCCACCTCACTTAAAGCACCTTTTTTTCCATTCTGATGTCCGTTTATTTTTTGCACAGTTTAATGACCGTGAAAAAAATTCAAGGCAGGATTGTTAAAACTTAATCCAGGCAGGAAAAACCTGAAAAAACGTCATATATTCCAAAAACTCAGCAAAGTTTAGTCAACTGGCTTTCCAGAGCAAGACACAAATCCACAAAACAGAAATTGGCGCCCATATTGGGTTAGGGTTTTTTTGGCCAGCTACCATTTTTAATTGAAATTATTTACAAACAATGATTGCTCCAGTCTGACTCACATTCACAACTCAAAATGTACCAAATACTGCGATAACTCTGAAATTATGAAGTAAATAACACTCTGATAGCATTGTGAACAAAAACTGACAGGACAAAAGTGGACAGAATTAGAACAATTATATAGACAGACACTGACGGACGGGCAGATGGACAAACAGATAGACAGACAGACTGACTGAAAGTAAGCAAACACATAAACAGATGCACAGAAAGGCAGACCAAAAAAAAAGATTCAGTCAGACAAGATAGACAAGTATTGGGTATTTCAGTTTATGTGCAATTAAGATAGATATGGTGTCTCCTTGGAGACAAAGTTGCATATATTCATCATAATTGCAGATGGCATATGGTAAAGGTGTCTTCAAAAAACCGACAATATTGTAGACATATTGGTGTAAAAAAGTAACACACACTCCATCACGTGAAAGAATAATCCCTCACTCTTGTCAGCATTATTGGTGTTATTTGGAGTTAGCTACATCTGTCAGCTGTTTTACTCCATATGTGGAATAATTAAGAAAAAACTCAGATTAGACTTCACTGTCATGTCAGCAGTGAAATGTCTGTTAAGGAAATACAAACACCAACAATATATCATGTTTGTAGCAAAATTGAGCAGGTGTGCAGTATCTTAAATACCGCTACTGCGGCTCCTTTTGCATTTGGGAAATGCAACAGAATTTATCATCAGATTTTCGTGACATGAAAATGTCACATTTAATCACAGAACATCTCATTTAATATGATTCTCTAACAAACTGTCACCTCAGGCAATTTGATTCCCAGTAATGGAAAGTTACTTCAGGGAAACATTTACATTTTGGTTCAAATACAGAAATGGCTTAAAATCAGATTACGGTATATGTGGACTCGAAGCTGTGGAGCGATATGACTGATCGCTCAATAAATCCACTAAAGAGTGAGGCTTGTATTACACTCTTCCAATCAAATAGTTCTTTAGGATTTGACTTAAAGAGAGTCTGAGGTAAATGAACAAACTTTATTGACAGAGATTTGCAGAATTGTTGTTTTGGGAAAGTGTCCATAGTTAGATACATGTTCTGTTTATGGGAAGAATAACAGAGAGAATGATGCAAAGCACGTGTAAAAGGTTTGCTTTCTTTAGCATTGCTATAAGCAATTATGAATTATGCTAAGATTCTGTTTGCTGGGAATCATTAATGATTTCCTGCCTATATAACCTAGTATATGCTTTAATGAATTACTACCACAAAATATCTTTTTCTGCATATGATTTTTTTTATATGGAGGGTGTTCTTTCCTATTAGATGTGCACAGAAGAGCAAGAAAGCGAGACAGGCATTGTAGGAAATGATCTTTTATAGGAAGCCAGAGTTTGTATCTCTTTATACTGTATAACGCAAAGTCATTAAACCTATTGACAAAATCGCTAAGTTAGCATGACACTGCCAATGGCTGCCCTCTATTTCCATGGCCCTGCATTTTCTCCGACTTATAATGCTACTAGAAATATTTTTTGTATTATTAATTACTGCATATCATAGCATATGTCCTATATAATTACTATTATATAATTATACTATATTATAATTATATAATTATAATTATAGATAATGTCAAATAAACTTATGTCTGTTTTATCTGTCCATAGGTAAGCCAGTTTCCTGTTTACAGTTGTCCTGAAAACAGTTCTGGAAATGATATTTAGTTCTGTCACCCTGAACCATCTACAGAGTGAAGGTAAAAAATGCTGGTGTTTTATCGAATGACTCAACATGACAGAACACTGCTATGTTCATAATCAAAAATAGACACAAAGGAACATGCTGTTTGTATCCCAAATATGCCTTAAATCACCTAAATTTGGGGCAGTCGTAGCCTTGCGACCGGAGGGTTCCTGTTTGATTCCCAGTAACGCCAAGTCACGGCTGAAGTGCCCTTGGGCAAGGCACCTAACCCCCAGTTGCTCCCCGGGC
>JAOUQV010000044.1:10776864-10795017 GCA_028565295.1 Aspidoras spilotus
AATTCTTTTAATGATTTCTCAAGTTGGTCCCCAGGTTGGTCAAGGCCATAGCCAGACTTATACGATGAGCCAGAGAGCTCAACGTTGTGTTATTAATAAGTCATGAAGCCACAAGTCTTAAAACAATAGTTCTCTTGATTATACGCAAATGGCAACATTTACAGATGAAATATAAAGGCTTCCAGACAAGGAGGAAATCGCTACCAATAAGGTCACCAGGCTTTACAGTCTGAACCCTTTGCGAATAATCAGGTTATCCTCATGGTTAAAAGACAATGAAAGCATACCATTATTAAGGCAATGGGTTAAGAAAACCTAAAGCAATTAGGCTGCAAGTTTGTTATAAATGTACCAGCTTAAATCATATGGGCGGAGTATAGGAAATACAAGTCAGGACCATAAAGGGAGTGCTGATGTCCATTTTGAATCATTCTTTGAAAATGATTCCACACCTTTGTGATCCTACCTGGATGAAGTCATGATGATTATAATCAGCAGACATCTAACTGTACGTCTACTTAATTTTACACAAGTTGGGACCTTGTGTAAAAAATACATTAAAACAGAATACAATTATGATATTTATTGATCAAACAGATAAACTTTATTGTTTTTTACAATCACTGATTTTGAACTTGATTCCACCATCCACCTCCTCTGGTCCGGGTGGTTGTTGCTAATCCCCACCTAGGTTGTCCAGGGCACCTTTTTGGGAAGGTTTTAACTGACTGACATGAAAGGTGTCCTGAATACTGCAGTGGTGTGGCAACATGACTTTATCATACATATTATTGGCTTTCTTAATGTTTTGGTATGGTATGATATGGCTATCAATACATTAGCTCCAGGTTGATATTCAGGTGTGACTCTTTGTCTTTGGTTAGCCCCTTTTTTCATTATTGCCACTGTTTTTGAGATGCATTGGCTTGTGAGAGCCCAGACCATCACACTCTTCTCGAACCATTTGTCCACTGCAGGGATGTTGTTGGAGTAGAAATATAGCCCAATCTTGCAGATGATGGTGGCAGTAAATCTTTTAAGTTTAAAAGGTTTAATGCCATTATTAACTCTTTCTACCTGGCTGTTGGCTTCTGGGTGATACATGGAAGTGAGGCTCAGGGTAATCTCGACATTTCCATAATGCGGGTCTATTTATTGGAGGTAAACTGGGCCTTACAGTTGCTTACCTCATTCTCCCGGAAGTCGAAAGTATAGGAACATCTGCTGGAATAAGGTCTCAGTAGCTTCCTTGACAGTCTACAGACCTGGTAGTGGGTTCCTCTTGGTTAGAGAGATTTTTGTTGAGGAAAAATGCAATCACATATTAAAGGGATGGTCATGAACCTTCACTACAAAGGGAGTTTAGGGTTTGGTTGCTTTAAGATGGGTTTTGTAGTGAATGCCTTTTTCAGAAAGTAAAATGTCTGTAGGTCTTCAGGAGTCCACTTGATTTTTCTTGGGTTGCCCTGTAACAAGTTTGTTCAGATTGTCATCTTTATACTCTATGACATAGAGGCCGCAACCCTCCTCCATTTTCTCAACAAATAAATAATATAGCAGAAGCTAGGGATGTAGAGTGGCAATTATATCCTGCTGCCAGAGCTTCCTGAATTTACTGCTCCATGGCTTTTCTTAGACAAAGAATAGACAAAGCATAGATATTGTTATAGGAAGGAGTGCAGCCAGGTAGAAGTTTGATTTTTGCTTACTTTTTAAGAGCATACAGGGATGATAACTGTGGATGTGACCGGTGGCCTCTCAATGGATGTGTACTTAATTTGTCAATTTGTCATAGCTATTTGTTCCTATGTGAGACGCTTCCTACACCCACTGGCCTCCCATTAATAGCCATTATTTGGAGATGATGTTAAATCTTTAGGATTTTAATGTTTTTTGACAATTTTCATAGTGGTCAGATCCATGAAGCTCCCTGCAGGGTGATCAAACACTCTCTTAAATTAGCTAATAAAATTAATTTAGGATTGTGTCGGCGGACTTTCTGGATTCTAGGTGGTCACCAATTCCAGCGCTTTGCCACTCAATGCAATTATGAAAAATGCCACCTATTGTTATTCAGAATGTGAAACTTGTAGAGAAAAAAACAGATCACCTTACTGTTATTGTGCTCTGGAAGTAAAATGCATAGATGTGCTTCCTGCGTAGCACTCGCTGAACCCTGTTGCAGACGAAACTTTATTTCACGGAGTGCACAACGTGTCTCCTCCAACTGCTGTGCACTTACAAACAAAGACTTCTGAACTTGCGCTTTGTCTACTTCCTCCATGTTGAGGCATGTCCACCTGTTACAATCCCACACAAATATTAGGAGACAAGTGCAAGTTTATTGTTGCAAACAAAAAAATACAAATAAAAATTGCACAGAGAACAGGGACAAAACAAGATATAAAAAAAACTAAAGAAAAGTCAAACACAAATCTTGAGCATGTACAAATTCAAAGCATGAGTATACCAAACTAGGTAAATAAGCAATTATTTTAATATGAAACATGGGGGCATGAAATATGATTGCTGCTCTCTCCAATATGTTTCAGGTGATGGTGATTAGGGTTAGTTCTCTTGTGTAGTGTGTAGGGTGCTACTCACGGTTTGTGAAGTGGTGGCAGATATACAGTAGGCGGCCTCTAAACATCAGGCTTGAAATAATTTGCAAACATATGGTAATACTTATAAACATGCCATCTAATATTGCTTACGTGTTTAAACATTTTAGTACATGTATTACATCTCTATTTTTAAATAGCACTATTTAAAATATGTTTATATATTTATATTTTTTTGATATACGTTTGTGTCAGTAGTTATGTCTTTCATCTCTATTCTAGTGCTTTAAGTAAATTTTCTGTTCACATAGTTCAGACTTGTGGGTCATGGAGGGGGGGTTTGTGATGGTGTTGGCAGTTAGGGGGTGTTTGGGGTGCCAAAATTGTTGCTTTTTCCAGACCTTCTGAGTTTGCAGCTAAGATAGTTAATTATTAACTTTATTTTCCAGATGTGAATTTGTGTTTCATTTGTGTTGCATTTATGGGTTCATGTATTACTGGTAACTTTTCTGTCTTGACTCATTTGTGTAATAGAGGAACACTGGGAATTTAGAACGAGTTTCTCTACAATCGCTGTTCACGTTTTATTCCTACTGTTTTCAGCAAATTGCACTTCATGCTCCTCTAGGGATATGGAAGGAGTTGTGTTTATAAGTTGAGTGAAATTGAGCACAACAGCAGGTCATCTCTAGCAATTGAACAAAGGCACTTTGAGCTGAATTTTGCACTATGAGGTTGCACGTGTTTTCAGGCTGGTGAAGAAAGTGTATGCCTTTGAAGGAGTCAGTGCTAAGATGAACAAACCACCGGCTGACACACATTTGATTTATTTAGACATGATAACTAAACAAAATAGGATTTGTTAATTCAAAGAGATTTACATTTATTTTAAGTGACACTGACTCTTTTATTTCAGTCTTATTCCTGGTGCTATAATAAACCTATATGATGAAGATTATTCTACTGGCCTTTTTGTTTCATAATGGAATATGTCCAGGACCTGCATCTCAGTACCTCCAGGCAGTAAACAAAGTTATAAATATCTTGCAGGCAAAATACATTAGTTTATCTGTGTGAAGAATGTTCTGTGTTCAAAGGCATACAAAGATTAATGTAGAAAATAGACAAGACTTCACTGATAAAGTTCAATGTAAAAGTTAATGTTCTCCTTCAATAAAACTTTTAAAACTAATTTAAATCTCAGATACTTATCTGTATATATAATATTTACACATAAGCATGCATGTTCTCCCCTGTGTTTGTGCAGGTTTTCTCTGGGTGCCCTTGTTTTCCTCCCGCATTCCAAAAACATCATGTTAATTGGTGTCCCCAAAGTGGCCCTTACTGTGTGAATGTGTGTAATTGTGTACTGTGTATTGAAAGAGACCCTAATTAGCTATTATATTTCTAAGTTTAAAGGCTTTGTTCCTTTATTTTATTAAAATATATGAAATAACCATTTATATGTTCTTAGTTGATCATAATAAATGTAGGCTTACTTTTAACCAACTGTATAGCCATGGTTGTTGTACCTGCTTTCTCTTTATTTTAATTTCTTCTTATGCTTAAATATACAGACTCTAAAAGTCCAATGTTAATGTTGGTTTTCTTTTTAACACCATAATCCAAGGTTAATGAAGAGTATAATAATTGTGTTTAGATCACTGCCATTAAGATATTAGCTATTTCTTTTATTTTTAGTTTTTGTATAATTGTTGTTTGTTGTTATAATCTTGTACCTAGTACACTATGAAAATTAATGCATGTACCCATGATCAATTCATTCATTATTTTGATATATTGATTGGATTATTTCTCATTTCCTTTATTTATAATACTAGAACAATTAAGAGGAACTATGATCTTTGATAGAAGATTAAAATTTTGTACAGGTCTGTGGTAAAGATTTTTATATACCCTAACCAACATTGCAATCTACAGGACAAACTTAACATTTCCAGACACGCTTCTTTTATAAAACATCTCAAGTTGCAAAACAAGCTAATTAGACAGAAAAGAAGACTGATTTACCTAAGGTGTGAAATTCGCCAGAGAGCACAATTGCACACTACCTCTCCCATGGAAAAGACACCAAAAAGTAGCATAGCACCATTCGAACATCAAGAAGGAGAGCTACGTTTAGATCATTTTACAGAGAACATTAAAACCTTAAACCCCCGAAGTAAAGCCGAGAGAAACCTGAAGACGAGCATTTACGAACTGTTCTTGACTGAATATTTAAAATGTCGCGACAATATAAGATTGGTGAGGATCATGATGGTCATGTTCTTAGCATAATTTAGTAGTTATTCTGTTCACTTCAACAATTAATGGTGAGGGAAGCTGATGTCACAGAAGATATGTTCTGTCACCTCCTGAGAGTACATACTGGCCACAGGTCAACCAAAGCTTTTAGAACTTGTTTATAGATGCATTATTTTCTTTAACCAGATGCCTTAGAATTTCACTGATACAGCACTTGAACCATAGAAGCCATAATATACATTATACTACGTCATACTCGAAAGAATACCTTTTTAAACATGTTTATAATGCACAATTACTTCAGAACCTGTAACCTTCAATTCATTTAGTGTCATTCAAAGTAAAAAAAAAACAACTGAGAATCTTACCTTGTGTGAATAAAGTCTTTAATTGTACTTTCGCCGAACAAATACAAAGCTTAATATGTCCTTAATTAGCCTAATAATTTATAATGAGTTATATATTAAAAAAGCACTCCAAGTTGTAAAGGTCAGTATGTTGCCGTGCATTACTGGAACACTGTCTAAAGTAAATAGGTTAAAATACACTTCCTAAAAGTGATAGAGATCCTAATGAAGACATAGACATATCGTTTGTGTGGGTAAAGACTATTTTAAAGGCGGGATTTGATCACATAATCTCCATGCGCTTGGGAGTGCTTTCTTCTTTGTTTACACGGTTTTCAAGACAACACAGCCCCAGACACTTTAAAATGATTATATTAGTTTGACTTATATTTGTCTATTCCAGGGGTAGGCAATCCTGGTCCTGGAGTGCCAAAGTCCTGCACAGTTTGCAGATTTCTCTGTTCTTACAAAGATACTAAACCTAGCAATTAACAGCTGAGTTGAATCAAGTGTGCTTGAGCATGAAAGACATAAAACTGTGCAGGACTTTGGCACTCCAGGACCAGGATTGCCTTCCCCCTGGTCTATTCTGTGAGAAACCGAGAAAATTAAAGTACACACACATGATGTAAAGTGAGAAAAGATTTGAATAGATCTGGAGATGCAAAAATTCTGCATTTGGAAATTGATGCATATTTTCTAAATACAATTATATATTTACTCAAAATTTGTACCAAGTTACTTAAGACCTTAGTGAATCAGGAATTCTTTGTTTTTATCACTTTTTCATGTACATAATGCTAAAACATTCAAGCTAAATGATAAAATTAAATGTCTTTATGTGAATAAATCTTTGATTCCAAGTGTTTACTTTGATTTAAGCCATGAATGATCATTGTGGAATATGTAGAACTTTAGATATCTAATGTTAAAGTGAAGTAGTAAAGATCGCTTAAACACGAGCTTGAAATTCGCTTCTGCACAAAGAGACTAATTATTGCAACAGTTAAAGTAACTTAGAGTACCATTGTTCTCTCTACTAAGCTCTAATGCCACATTTGCATGCACTTACACACACACACAAATACGTACACATGTAAACTCACACCCCCACAACTCTACACCCCCAGACCAGTAGAAAGTAATTATAAAACAAGTTTTAGCCTACGTCAACTGTGATTCAGTGAATTTTAATGGTGTTATTGCAAGCATATTCCACTGTTTAAATAAATGATTATAATATTTTCAAGTTCTTTATTGTCTGAATTCCAGACTTCTGTTTGTGAGACTGAACAAGTTGGTTATCTTGTGTTACCATGCGTTTACATAAATGTAATTTTTTAGACGAAAAATAGGTAGGTGGTGTCCTGGCTATTTAACTGCAAATGTATATTCATTTGGTTTAATACTAGTTTCACTACACTGCTAACACTGAGTTGTGTTTTGGACTCAGATGTGACTTTGTTTCTGAGCTTCTCCTGTTGTCTCATGTTTATGTTGGTTATAGCTCAAGTTTTTTGTTTTTTCTCTAATTTTGGTGTGAATAATTCTCTGTGCTTACTTTTTCCAAAAAAACTCTCTTTGTATTTGTTTCCTCAAGTGTTTCTGACAGAATGCCCAAATGCAAAAGAGAGTAGTGGAGAAATTATTTTCTGGTTAGGTCTTTTGAAGTGCTTCTGTGTTGCCTTGGGCTTGAAGTTTTCTGGCTGTTAATTACACTCTAATATTGAGACCAATTGCATGCCCCATTGAAGAAGTGTCAGCTCAACGGAAAAGGTCAGGAGGATCAGGTATGGAATTCCCGATCTAAAGGTGTTCGCTTTTTATATACGAAAAATGGAGGGGGGTGCTAATGGTGTTTACTACCGAATTGCTACCGGTGTTCGCTTCTTATACAGTGCGGTGCTAAAGGTGTTTGCTTTTTATACGAAAATGGGGGTGTGCTAAGTGTTTACTTCCTATACATCTTGCCCAGGCAACCATAAATGTTACAGAACCACTCTGTGGCACTGAAGATGTTGCCCATCTCTGATGCAGAAGTCATTGACCTACCTAGCTAAGCCGAGTGCATCCTGGGAGCACCTGCTTCACCATAGAGGTCAGTGTGCCTCCTAGGTCAGTGGGCATTCTCATTTAAGTGTCAGCTCAACGGAAGAGGCCAGGGAGATCAGGTATGGAATTCCCGATCTATGTGGAGGGTCTATAAATTTGAACCACATGTCCTTGTAGGGTTGCCAGGACCAAGTAATGAAAAACCGGGACACCGGGTTGGTGGTGCAACCTGTGTTTGCTTCTTATGTGGGGGTGCTACCTGTGTTTGCTTTTTATGCGAGAATGGGGGGATTGCTACCAGTGTACGCCTCTTATGCAAGGGGTTGCTAAAGGTGTTCGCTTTTTATATGAAAATGGGGGGGTGTAGAGCTAACAGTGTTTACTACCAGATTGCTACTGGTGTTTGCTTCTTATGCTGGGGGTGTGCTAACGGTGTTTACTTCTTATACATCGTGCCCAGCATTCAGGCAACCATGGATGTTACAGAACCACTCTGTGGTACTGAAGATGTCCTTTCGCCCATATCTAATGTAGGTTAAGTCATTAACCTACCTTGCTGAGCCAAGTGCATCCTGGGAGCACCTGCTTCACCATGGAGGTCAGTGTGCTTCCTAGGTCAGTGGGAATGCTCGCCCCTCTACATTGCTACACTGAGGACATTGATTCCATTCCTCATGATGCTCAGACTGGTCCCTTTCCATCCTGCTTCACTAATGTCAGTGGTACCTTACCTGGCTTAGTCATGAGATACATTTCCCCTGGATTCATAGTGTTTATCATTCCTCCCCATTTTGCTCATGACTTGAGTCTCCCTGCAGGCTGCGCTGAGGCTTTGGTTCCCCTTTAAGCTCCACTGGGTCCAAGCTCCAGCAATGAGGCCCTTACCCTTCCTTTTAACTCCACCAAAGATTCTGCACTTTAGCTCAGTCCAAAGGGTCCCCAGGTTCCAGATATTTGTTCCGATTGCCTAATGTCCCTGATCTCCATCCAACAAGCCCCATGATAATGAGCTGAAACTAAGACTATATACCTTTGCATTAATTTTTTTTTTATATAGCTCTTTTTAAAATGGAATATTGTCACAAAGCAACTTTAGAGAAATGATGTATAACATACTATATAAATATGCAGTTTAATAAGGTTAATTTCCCAAATGAGCAAGCCAGACAGTGACAGTGGCAAGGAAAAACTGAGATTATAAGAAGAAGAAACCTTAAGAGGAACCAGACTCAGAAGCTAATACCATACTAATTTGGGTTATAACAGATTAACAACCTGAAAAAAAACTGTGGAGTGTTTAGAATATACCATCTGGGTGGGTCTGGTGGTGTTGCGGAGGAGGTTAGCTCAGCACTCTCTCAGACATGATCATTTTAAAGGACTCATTTAAGAACTGTGGCATGTTTTTCAAATTCCGCTGAGACTTGCAAGAGCAGCATAGTTAAAAATGAGATTCAGAGGGAACAACAGGAATGAGGGGCTTCCTGAGACATAAGGACATCCAAATATCTCAGTTTGCCAATACTCTAGTGCCCATAACCCACTAGATCTGTACATTCACCTAAGATAAACTAATGCTATGAATGCATGGCTAAAATGATATGTCTTGTGTCTAGATTTAAACATTGAGACTGTGTATAAGTCCCGAACATGAACTGAAGGCTTTGTAAGAAAAACATAACTTTCATTATTCTAGGAACCTGCAAGCAGTCTACACATTTTAAATGCAGTAGGTGAGGTGGACTATAAAATATTATTAGTTCACTCTGATATTGTGGGGAGAGACCATTTAAAGCTTTATACGCGAGTAGGAGAAATTTATATACAATACGGAATTTAATTACAGGCAAAGAGGTGTAGGGGTTATATGATCATTAATTTTAGTTCTAATAAGTACTCTGGCTGCAGCATTTTGCACTAACTGAAGCTTTCATAGACACCTGCTGGAGCATCTGGCATTACAATAATCCAATCTGGTAACAAAGACATGAATTAGTGTTAACATTATAGAGCGTAAGTGTATTTCTTAGCAATGTTTCTAAAAAAGAAGGCTGTCTTGGTAATATTATCTACATGATTTTCGAATGAGAGACTGAAGTCAATAACACTAAGATCTTTTACTGCTTCACAGAGAGTGACTGAACTACTATCCTAAGTTACTACAAAATCAGAAACTTATTTTTAGCTGTTTATGATCCAAGAACAAGTACTTCTTTTTATAAGAGTTAAGAAGGAGAGGAAAGTTATTTAGCATCTATGGTCTAATGTCCATTATACAGTTCTCAACTTTATTAAGTGATATCTCTCGACAGCTAAGTGTCATCGACACAACAATGGAAACTAATACTATAATTTTGCAGAAAAGAGGAAAAGCACTGGAACTAAGACAGAACCTTGAGGGACACCACATTTTACAATACACATGTTAGAGGTGACTCCTTTTAAATTTACATACTTATAATGTTCGGACAAGTAATATCTTAACCAGGGGAGGGATGACTTAAAGTTGAGTTTCGGACTGTGTTTTATGTTGGGCATTTAATACTGCTGATGTGACTTTGTTTCTGAGATTCTCCTAATGCTAAGTATCTTGTTCCACTCATTTTTGAGTGGTGTTTCTGTTGGATGCAGCGCAAGTGTTTTCTTTTCCTTGCTTGTTTTTTCTCTAATTTTGGTGTGAATAAAATTTCCGAACTTACTTTCTCATAATATTCTTTCTGTGTGTGTTTATTCAAGTGTTTCTGACACACCAGAATTTATATGAAATCTGCTGCCGTTAACTTGCCTTAAAAGGCTTTTATCAGCGGCCAAAACGGTACTTTTGGGAAATGTGTCTGGGTCTGTCTCCATGTTAAGGGGTGTCTAAAGTGCTTTTAAACCACTGAGCTATTACAATTCTGCAGTATGTCATTGCAGTGTCTGTACCCTTTTCTTTGAAGGCGAGAGAAAAGCACTCAAGGGCTTTATTCTAAGAGGTGGGAAATTCATTGCCTGTTTTGCTGACTCTTACCACACACGCTGATAATTTAGCAAGGATAGTGCATAGCGCATAGCTTTTCCATTAATAGGGGTATTTGTACGGTCTATCCATGGTATGGATTTTGTGTTCGCATATTTCTGTACATATTCTGTGTATTCATTAAGTAAGCAGCACAGAATAAAGTAAAATCATGTGGAAAAAAAATATTATACTGTAATAAGATTATTGAATTAATTAATACCTACAGTAATTTATATATTTTTAGAGACTCTGGACTGTTATGCTGCCTTGTATCACAGGAATTCATAATTAATCACAAATTTATTCATGCATAAGATACATATCCAAGTAGAATAAGGTATTTTGCACTCTTCAGTAGGCCTAGTGTCAACCTGTGATAAATCAAATACATTCTTGACAAGTCATTAACTTGGATTGATTTATTATATGATAGTCATAAGCAACAATAATGGAGTCTTGGCTCTTATATAATTACCTATGGATTTTCTCATATGTGCCCAAATTGACTTTCAAACTGCTGTCACAATGTGGGAGAGAGTAAACAGAAAAGCACTATTTTATTAAGTGTGAAGTGTTTTATCTCCAAGTTATGATCTTATTGCTAGATCCTGCTATTAAGCCTGAACAAGCTATGATCACATACAAAATCTATTTTTTGCAGCAATTTCCTGTGAAAGCTAGAAAGGGCACATTGGTAAAGCAATAATAATAATAATGAAACTATAAAATACACAAAGCACTAGGAAAATGCGACATGAAATTACAAATGTTTAGAAACTGTATTTTAAACTCATTCTTGACTGTTGAACATTATTAGTTTTATATGAGATACTTAGTGAAATGCAAAAGTCTATTTCTGTCTTTTTACAGGGTCCTTCCTATAATATTCAGTGTTTTAAGTTACACTAAAACTAACTGAAGTATAGCTAGGGACCAACTATTTGACTCAAAAAGCTCAAAAACCTTAGAACCACTGGAAGCACTGGAAGCACTGGAAATCTATAATATTTAAATTGGCTGTTGTGTGAACAGCCCCAGGTGCAACAGAAAAGCATGTGCCATATCTTCTGTATTTTAATTTGTAATGTAAATTAAATACCACAACCATCAATGCCCAGAAGCCAAGTGAATCAATTTGAGTAATCTCTGCATTAGAAGAACTTTGTAATCTCGCCCATATTACAGTAACACCAGCAAATCCTGGGTGTCTAAAGGCGTATGCATGTAGAAGAGGGCAGAATGCACTTTATTTAAAATTTGTTTCACTGCTCTGTGATGCAGCATGAGCAGTAGCTTTAAAAAATGTTAAGTTGCTATTCTTCACCCTTGTTTTTAGCTGTAGGGTAGAGCTGGCTGGGGAAAGGAAATTGGCAGGTGACCAAATAGGTGAGAAAATGGCATAAAATCCAATCTCCTCCGAAAGAATATACGTGTGAAGAAAAGTAAAACCACATTTAGACTTGATAAATATTTCAGGTAGAGTCACAACATGATCAAGTTAATCAACCTACTTGAAGGGAAGCTTGTAACATTTGTAGCCTGAATAGTATCATTTGTCAGGATGAAGCCAGTTATCCAGGTTATATACTTATTTTTTAAAACATGACAAATGTGGTGGCATTGCGGCAGAGTGGCTAGTGCTGTCACCTTGCAGCACACTTTGTGTGGAGTATGTATGTTCTCCCTATGTTTGCGTGGTTTCCTTCGGGCAGAGTGGGTAGTGCTGTCACCTTGCAGCACACTCTGTGTGGAGTATGTATGTTCTCCCTATGTTTGCGTGGTTTCCTTCGGGTGCTCCGGTTTCTACCTGCATTCCAAATACGGTTAATTGGTGTCCCTAGTGGTCCTTGGTATCTAAATGTGTGTGTAAGTGACTGTGTATACTATAGTATTTGAATTAAAAAGGGTACTACTATAAAAGTGGTGAAGCCAGTAGTGGTGCTAGTTTTCCCAGGTCAATACAGAAATTGGCTTGTCTTTGGTGTTCCATTAACAGACTATTAATCAAGTTCAACCCAAAACAGGACCAAGTGATTAATGAACTGTAAATATTAATGTTTTTATTTTAAAAGTTTTAAAAACTTTTAAAATATTTTAATTTTAATTTTTTATTTTAAAAGGTAAAAAAAATAAAAAAAAGTACAGTTTTACAATATGATCATAGCACTTAAGCATTCATTCAATCATTTATTTTCTATTCCTGCTAAATCCTAGTTTAAGGGTCACGGGGAAGCCACTGCCTATCTGGCAACTCTGGGCATGAGGGTAGAAACAACCCTAGACAGAGCGCCAATCGATCATAGGGCACACACACACACACACAATCATACACATTCACACCCTAACCGGCAATTTAGAGAAACAAAAATAACCTATCATGCATGTCTTTGGAATGACAGAGGAAACCAAAGTACCTGTAGAAAACCCACGCAAACACAGGAAGAACATGCAAACTCCACACAGAAATGTCCCGAGTTGCCCCAACCGGGGCTTGCACCCGGGATCTTTTTGCTGTGAGGCCACTGCACTATTCAATGCGCCACCGTGCCGCCCAGCACTTAAGTAAAAAAGAAGTAATTGCCGTGCTTTACTTCCCATGTTTGCTGGGACAAAAAGGAAATTCTGTTTTAATTATTAGTCAAGAGATGAAAACACCATATGCAAACAACCATCAATCTCAGCTGTCTATTTCTAATCACGACATGGATAACAGATGTTTATGTCAGGTGTGAAGACTGCCTACATTTCTACATTGCTACATTTTCTCATGTAATTATCCAAAACCAGTTATTGACATTCTTTTCTCTTTATATTTCTATAAGGTTAAGAGTCAGTAGATGACATTTTCTCTTATGACTTATGCATTTACTTAAGTATTCACATGATTCTAGTTTACTTTCTTATGAGTCACAAAGGATGAATTTTATGAAACGGCATTGGCATAAAAAATTATCAGAAGCAAATGTCCTGCCAACTCAATAACTGACTAACTAATCAGAAACAAATCTTAAGCAATGCTTAAGCAAGAGATTATTTTAAAATGATATATTTTTTTAAAGATGCCCTTGTAAAAATGAAGTAATTTCAGTTTTCTTTCTCATTTACTGTTGCAATTCTCATGAGAATTTCCTTATGCAGGCTGAAATTTGTTTAAATCTCTCATGGTGAAACCTACAATAAGACAAGAACACAATTTTAATTACATTCTAAGGAAGACGCTTTGCTTGCGGGCAAAAAAACTCCATTACTGGACTAGATACACTTCTGGTTGTTTTAGATGGGTTTATAATTTAGTTAGAAATTTGCAATTGTGTGCATAAGTGACCTGAAAGAATACAGCGTCCCGGCATCCCCTAGGGAGAGTGCTATCCCTGATGGTCCCACTCTGGGGCTTGTGCTAAGGGAAGCCTCTAGTCCTAATTAAATATAACACGTCTGTATCCATGCTGTAAGACTTGCTCCCCAAACATGTTGGCAAATAGGCCACACATAGTCAGCCAATTAATTAAAAAGTGTCATGTTGCTGCATTTGCAGTGATTAATAATTAGGTCAGCTTTGCGCTCTGGTCGGTAGGCTATGTTCCGAGCTGTCTCTTCATATTTTTCCTTGTATGGCTGGGGAATTTGTAATTTGCCTCTATATAGGGCACAATTGTGAGGACCACCTTCTTTTGACACACTAGTAAAAAGTGTTTCCGTAAGTCTAATTTCTACAGGTACTGTATGTCTGCATTCATCATGGCGCGACCATTCCTATGTGTTTGTTTTTTAAATAATTCTATTCATCAAGAGAAATCTGACATGTTTAATAAAAGTGAACCGTGAATAAGTGTATTCATTTAACAGATTCTTTCCTATGAACATGTGAGGCAGCATCCACTTCGAGTACGTCGACTTTCAAGGTCTCAGTGATACAAGTGTTATGAAATAAATTATCTTTCAAATCAGCATCTAGTGCAGCAACTATAGTAAGTAGGAATCGCACAAAAAGAATAAAGTAATTCAACTCTGTAATACTTTTAAATCTGCAGATAGTCATAGTTTTCTGTAGACTGTATTGAAAACTTCAAATATTTATCATTGTTATTGAATATGACATTTTTCCAAGAATTTTTAATAAATCCTAAAAATCTAGTCTTCTTATGTTATATTTAAAATATTTATTTAATTTAGATGTTGACAGGAGAAGTTTGTTGAATGTTAGTTTTTATATTGTTAAATCCAGAGAATACAATACAGTAATACAAAAAACCAAACTGGTTAAAATTCACATACACTATATTTCCAAAAGTATTCGCTCACCTGCCTTGACTGATATACGATCTAGTACATAGGATTCAAGATGTTGTCAGTGCACCCTTTGCAGCTAGAACAGCTTCAACTCTTCTGGGAAGGCTGTTCACAAGGAGTTTATAGGAATTTTTGACCATTTTTCGAGAATTGCATTTGTGAGGTCACACACTGATGTTGGACAAGAAGGCCTGGCTCTCAGTCTCTGTTCTAATTCATCCCAAAGATGTTCTATTGGGTTAAGGTCGGAACTCTGTGCAGGCCAGTCAAGTTCAACCACACCAGACTCTGCCATCTATACAAACATACAAAGATTTATAAAGCAAACCAATACTGTATGTTTATTTTTTAATTTTTTTGGTTTTGATTACTTTTCTTAATTCCCAGTAGGAAATTATTCTCTGCGTTTAACCCATCCAGGTGTGACCACACGGAGCAGTGTGCTGCCCCCATTGAGGCGCACGGGAACCAATTGGGGGTTGGGTGCCTTGCTCGGCGGCATTTCAGCCGTGAGTGTGATCGAACACGTGAGTGTGATTGCCTAGAGTGGGGTTCAAACCTGGTGATCTCTTGGTAAAAAGATAATTTTTTTATTTAATAAGAACCATAAACAAAGAGGCGAAACCTCAAATAAAAGAACGGGGGCGTGGCGCACGCACAGAAAACTGAATGAAAGATGGGCTTGGCTACTCACACACACTGCCAAAGCAGCCCTAAGGAAAAAGGCTGCACTTTAAAAGGAGCGAGTGTGCTACACACAAGAACAGCACACAAACACACTCAGCAAAATCAGAAAAAAGAAAAGCAGCAAGAGAATCTGAGATGGGGAAAATTAGGCAGAGAGAGAGCAAGCATGAAGCCATTTTCCCGTGGAGGCGGTAACATGCTCTAAAGGGAAAAATACAAGGAAGAAACGAACAGTAATTGCACCTCAATCTACCTGTCTCTGCCTCAGATTACCTCCAGGTGGTTAGCCTGTACCTCCTCGCCGCTATTGGGTCTGAGTACCATCGTCCATAAATACTCCTACAGTGGAGAGAAAGAAACAAACGGTGCGACACCGGAGTCTGGGTTATGAGATGCTTAAATAACACTAGACTCAGGTGTCGCTGTTTTCCACCTAATTGCCTCTGTGGCGTCATTAACTAAGAGGCTGTCTGTTTCTGCTGCTGCCAATGGCATAGTGCCAAATATATAGTAGATAATTTGTGTCATGTATTTCACACATGAAGGGTATGTCCTGACATACAAACCACACCTGCAGAACTGAAGAATGATAACAGTGTGGTTTATGATGGCAAACTACTTGTCTCTAGTTACTTCAAAATTCCAGCTGGACCTTAAGCATAGTAGCAGCAATACACTGTTATAACATAGTTATGTAGAGGTATTTGTGTCAGTAAACTTTTAATAGGACATGAAAGTGTCACTCAATGTGCTGTGTCCACGAATGCTGACCAATGAAGTAACAGTGGATGATGTCGAAGCCGATGGTTAACAGTTACAAGTACACAGCGGGAGCGACTAGCGTTCCATCCATTTCCAGTTTTGATGCTATGGGTTTGTGTGTGTGAGTGTGCGTACTAGCAATTTGGCATTGTAGACGTTGAGTTTTACTGCTTTCTGAGGACTGATTTGTTTAATTAATTTGCTGTATTGTTTATAAGCTTCCTTATATTACCATGCAAAGATAGAGGCTTTTGGCGTTGGGACTGTTTTTTAGCCTAGGATTTTATTTAGCATTTCTGTTGCATTTCTGAGTTACTGCCATTGTCTTTTAAATCCTATGACTTTAGTCATTTTGAAAGTGTTTTATTTGTTTTATGTGAGTCTATTCTGAAGTGTTGGGGCATACCATACCATGTTTCCTTACAAAATACGCGTCTATATAGAACCTTAAACCTTTGACAAGCAGGTCATCTGAGGATTTGTTATTTCATATTTCACTGGAGGAATGTCCACTTTTGTCACTATAGCTTTGATCATTTTGGCCTCATGTGTTCTTAAAAGTTCTTAAAGAATTGTTAGACAGATAATCAGTTGAGTGAATGAAAAATATAAAGCAGCTGCCACTAAACTGTATTGAATTCTGATAGTTTTAAGACAGCCATACTAATACATTGTATTTTTATTTAATATGATCTTGATCTAAAAGCAAAAGCTAAACAGTATCAATCAACAGTATTTGAAGGTTTTGTCATTTTTCTCCTGAAAGTAGTAGTAGTATGCTCCCTTGGCGAGGCATTTCAAAAAAATGTTATGAACACTCTTATTTCTTTACAATGACAGCTGTCAATAAAATGCCTGTTTACATCCAGTCAATCCAGTATTATTGATACTCCAGACTCGGCTTAAATGTAACCCAGTAGAAGAGCTGATTAATTCAACAATTTCTCACATAGGCATTCAAGGTACAGCAGTAAATGTGCATTTGTGTTATCGTCTTTAAAAGATACTGTGCATTTCCATCATGTGTATGCCTACGTGCTATATACACATTTTATTGCAGTGTGTGTGTGTATGCGTGTTCATGTCAAAATGAAACCTATCACAGAAGGTAATTCATCTTGTGTCTCATTACTGCAGCATGAGAACACTTCATCGACGCTGAACGTTAATTCTGCAGTGCCCATTAAAGACAGCTGACAGACATCCACATCACGTAAAATTCCAAATCATATTTCCTCTCCCATTAGTTCTCATTTAATCTGCTGCTAGCTCTGAGCTGTAAAGCCGTGAAGCGGGAAATGATCAGATAAGTGCACCGTTCATTACTCCTTTCATAAGTGTTAAGTAGAAAAAATATCACTTGTATAGTTGACTTGCTGTCTCAAGGGCTATCGCTGGATCTGTGCGTGAAGCTAGATGAAATACTTTGTTGTGAAGTTATTGAAGTCACTGCTTGGGATTTGCATCCCACTGATATTAACTAGCTTAAAGCGAATCTGGTGCTGTGACCTTATCTAGATTTTTTTCAGTAGTTCTATATTCAGTAAAGGCATGATAGAGGGTTGTTTGTAATCCATGACACGCAGTAATGTTACTCATTCACACACATAAATACACTTCTAATGTCAGATTGAATATGCTAAATAAAGAATGTACATCAGGCCAAAATTCGAATGGAGGCTTATATCAGTGTGTAATGAAGTGAGATGAGACTTTCTTCCTCTGGGTGCTATGCAGTTTATTTGTTAGCTTTCTTTGGTCATGCCTACAGTCTACAGTTTGTTCTGCCATGCTTTGCTTCACTGCCTTCTGGCCGTTCATCAAGGCCCAGATTTCCATTATGTGGCTCAGTCAGCTGAAATAGAGTTTTTTTTTGGACCACATAGCTCATTCTCTCTCTCTCGCTGTGATTTTTGCCTGTTCTTAATAGATGTGCTGAAGACATACTGACTTTATCATATAATGCGCTCCATACAGTTTGGTACAATGAATGGAAAACTTAACAAAGAGAAAAAAAATGTATAGCAAGCTATATAAGAGTAAAATGATATCTTATGCATACATTTCACTTTATAATTGGATCTACAGGGGTTAGACTATAAAACTGAATCATCTGTCATTTTAGTGTGGGAGGGGTCATGGCTAAATTGGACAAGCCTGGTGGCCAATCTTCATTAATTGCACATTG
>JAOUQV010000044.1:10936888-10949235 GCA_028565295.1 Aspidoras spilotus
AATTTAGCCATGAAACCTCCCACACTAAAATGACAGGTGTTTCAGTTTCATTGTCTAACCCCTGTATATGTTTTGAGAAAAATTATTCAGATTATGCATATAAATGTGATATTCAATTAATTTAGCAAAATCCAAGTCACTACTAATAATAGGGAATAAGGACCAAATGTATTTCTACATCAATAAATTTTTTTTTTCTTTTTTTCTAGGTAGACCCTGTACCCAGGTTCAAATTCTAACCCCAGAAAGATCAGCACGTCTCATAAAAGAAGTTCTTACCACAGCATGGCCTTCCAGAGATTTCTCTGTGCAGTGGTACCCTGGTGATAAAGCGAAGAATCATCCCTCGGCATATTGGCTGCAGATGGTTTGGAAACATCTGTATATGAATTTTGCTGATGACCTTAGTATTTTTGAGGACATGCCTTTGATTCCAAATATTCCTCTCAATGATGGTATGGAATCCTTGGAGCTCCTTCGCCTGAAGACTCCATCTTCCATTGTTATTGTTAATGAAAAAGAGACCACACTTACCGAGGACCTGCTGGATGTCATAAATAAAGTTGGCGGAGTAGTTTTACAAAACTTAGATTCTTGTTTGCAACATCCACTTCTGAAAAATTACATCCATCCTTTAACTCCAAGCACTTTGCTACAAATTATGGACCGGACCTCATCCCAGAGACTGACAAGCCAAGTCTCATCCCTCACAATCAAACAAAAGGTTGCCCTCAAAAACTTTCTTGCTGGACTTACAGATATCACTGAAAAGGAAAAACGTATAATTTTAGAACTTCCCATCTTTGTGAAAGTGGGGGCATTTTCAGAAAAAGGTACACTATTTTTTACTTTTCTGAAAGGAGCTAGAGCACTGCATCATACTGCCAAGTATCCTCCAGATATTAAACTGTCCATTAATGTGGTTGACAGCAGTGATGCGTCTACAATTCGGCTCATTCGGCTGTTAAATATGGAGGAGGTTAAAAGCACTGATTGCCTAAAGGTGATTATTCAGGACATTGAGAAGGGCTTTTACACCAAAGAAGAAATTGAAAGCATCATGCTGTGGACTCTAACTCATTTGTCATTTCTCAAAAATGAAAACGAAGATGTGATCACATGGATTTCCCCTCTTAAGTTCATGTATTCCTCATCTGGAAAAATTCTTGCAGCAATGGACTTTTTTGATCCTGAGCTGGAGATACTACAGGACCTGTTCTACATGGAGGAGAAGACTAGATTTCCACCACATATCTACACCTCATCTCCTGATCTTCTTCATTCGCTGAGACAAATTGGGCTTAAGAATGAGGTGCAACTTACTGAAAAGGATATACTTCATGTTGCCCAGAAAATTAATGATTTACAAGGAAGCCCTGATACACAATGGGAGTTTGTGCTGAAGAAGGCAAAAACATTACTTGCTATCTTGAACAAACAAACAAAGTTAGTGAAGTCTTCAGAAACTCGGACATCCCTCCTAAAATTGAAATGGGTACCTGTCTGCAAGGACAGGCCATTAAATTATCCTAAGTCTCTTGTCTGGAAGGGAGAATCCTGTAATATTTCCTCGCTCTGTGACATGTGCAACATATCTCATGCAGTACTTGTTGGTTCGTCTGTAACCCTGGTGGCGCAAATATCTCCCGGCATGAAAAAAGCCTTAAAGTTATCTATGGAGCCCCAAGTAGACCAAGTGCTCCATCATTTAAGAGCAGTAAATGACTGGCACAAGTCCCAAGTATTTACCACAGAGGACTGGTACCAGTTCCAGCAGATCCTTTTTGAAATTTATGGCTTCATGCAAGATAACTTAGAGGGTGCAAGTGAAGCAGTAAAGTCTCTGTCCTTTGACTGGGTTTGGACTGGCAAAACATTTGCCTCCCCTTGCAACACAGTCCTAAAGTCTGCCCCAGATTTGGATCTGCAACCATATTTATATTCATTGCCTAAAACCATTGCAAAGTTTCACAAACTTTTCAAATTCTGTGGTTCTGTTGATGAAATTGACACTAAGCATGTGCTCGACGTGGTTGAAACGATCAAAAACAGAAGTGAAAATGAAATAACTAAAGAAGAAAGCAAACATAATATCCTACTCTTGATAAACATCTTACGGTGGCTGTACAACAATCAGATATCTGTGGATGTTGACATGCAGGTGCCAGTTCTTTGCTACAAAGACCCAAGCAAATTGGTCATGAAAGCAATTCATGAATGTACATACTGCGATATCAAAGTTGATGATTTGAATGACTTGCTTGACGATACCTCAGAGCCAATCATCCTTGTACATGATGATATTCCAATGAAAACTGCAGAGTGGTTAAAAGTTCCATGTCTGAGCACAAGGCTAATAAATCCAGAAAACCTCGGCTTTGAACAATCAGGTCAGAGAGAACCTCTAACGGTTAGAATAAAAAACATTTTAGAGGAGTATCCATCTGTGGCTGATATCTTTAAAGAGCTCCTGCAAAATGCTGACGATGCAAATGCTACTGAATGCAGTTTTCTGATTGACATGAGAAAAAATCTTGATATAAGAGAAAACCTCCTGGACCCTGGAATGATTGTCTGTCATGGTCCGTCTTTGTGGTCATATAACAATGCTGTTTTCTCGGACACAGATTTTCTAAATATAACCAGACTAGGTGGATCCATGAAAAGATGTGAAGCAGACAAAGTAGGCAAATTTGGCTTAGGATTTAACTCTGTTTATCATGTTACAGACATACCTATCATCATGAGCAGAGAATTTATGATTTTGTTTGACCCAAACATCAATCACATTAGCAAGCACATCAGGGACAAATCAAATCCAGGCATCAAAATCAACTGGAGTAAACAACAGAAAAGACTGAGAAAGTTTCCCAACCAGTTTAAAACTTTTCTTAATGTCTTCAATTGCCAACTTCCTTTGTCTCAAGAGTCCCCTTACAAATATGACGGAACTCTCTTTAGACTTCCATTCAGAACAGAGCAAGAAGCAGCAGTAAGTGAAATTAGCAGTATGTATTATAGCACCACTGATATCTATTCACTGGTTGACGAATTCAGCATCTGTGGGCACCGGCTAATTCTTTTCACTCAGCATGTTGGGACAATGGTCCTTAAGTATTTGAAATCTGAGGAGTCAAATCCTGCTGCTGCACAGGATGTCGTTGCAATTAATAAGAGTGTGTGGTCTTCCAAAGCGACTTATGGCCCTCTTAGTATTCTGAAGTCTGCCGCTAAAGTCATGAAAAAAGTTTCAACCAGCAACAAAGTTCCTGCTGACATTCCTAAATCTGGATGCCTCATCAGAATTGTGGTAGAGGAGTACCACAATGTCTTCAGGCGTATTCTAGATCTGCAGTCTCCACTTTTCCGAGGGTCTGAAGATGATCCATCTGCATACTTTGAGATGGCAGCGAAAGGTTCTCAAACCAAGAGACTTACTGATGAAATTCCGCAGAAGGGTGTTGAAACCACAACCTGGCTCATCTCCTCTTGTATGGATGTGACTGAAGCTCTGAAATTTTCTCTAAGTGAAAGTGGAAAACGACTAGGATTGGTGCCATGTGGGGGTATAGCAGTTCTTCTCAGTGAAGAAGAAAATCGGAAGTGGAAATTGCGGACCAATACAACCCCAATCGGAGAGGTGTTCTGTTATTTACCTCTCAGAATAAAAACTGGCCTGCCAGTACACATAAATGGTTGTTTTGCTGTTACATCAAACCGGAAGGAAATATGGAAGACGGACACAAAAGGACAGTGGAACTCCATTTTCATGAGACATGTGATTGTGCAGGCATACATGGCAGCACTTAATATGTTGCGTACTATGTCAGAAAATGAGGAACTCCTTGAATATCACTACTATGCAGCTTGGCCTGATCCTGGAGTTGTACATGATGACTTTAACTTGATTTGCCAAGGAGTATATCAAGAAATTGCCAAAGGACAAGATGAGGACAATGCAAAAGTCTTTTCAGATGGCAAAACTTGGGTATCTATCAAGTATGTCAGGTTCTTGGATGACACCTTACTCTGCAAGCCTGATGTTGGACCTGCAGCCTTTAAAATATTCATGAAATATCTGAAAAAATGTGGCTCCCAAAATCTCTGTGCTGTTGAGCTGCCAGACTGGGTCAAAGAAGGCTTTGATGATGCTGGTTGTAAAGGAAAACTGATTGAGAACACTCTTACGGAGAAACAGTTTTTTACAGATGTATTTTTCCCTCATATACAAGATATAGACAAAGATCTTTGTGACCCCCTTATGCATTATGTCCTTAATGAAAAATTAGAGGTCTTTGCAACTATCCTAAGAGAAACTCCATGCATTCCTTGCTCAGGACCCTTACACAGTCTTGTTCTGCCATCTCGACTCATACATCCAGAAGGAAGAGTTGCTAAATTGTACAACAGTGAGGATGGGCGTTTCCCGGAAGGAAGCTTGAAGGACTATCTAAATCCAGTATGCTTGGTGAAGTTGGTTCAGTTGGGTATGGTAAAAGATGACCTTTCCTGGGAAGACCTGACAGAGCGTGCTGAATCTGTTGTAGCTCTTAATGAGGTCGACCATACTGCTGCATGCCAAAGGAGCAGCATCCTGCTTAGCTTGATTGATGAAAAATTAAAAATGAGAGACCCATGGGCAAATGAACATGTTGGAAAATTACAAGACATCAATTTTCTTCCATTCTTGACAAAACCGGCTGGATTTTCACTCCCCTGGTATGGAAATAATTTCCCCCAGTCAACAATGTTTTCTGCAACAGACCTTTTCACAACAGACCATCAGGACACTGTCTGTTTGATGAAGCCAATCTTGAATGAAAACTCTCCATCTTTTAAAGGCTGTGGCCCCATGTCTTTGGCTGTGAAAGACTATCTTGGACTAATTAAAAGGCCATCTGTTTGTTTAGTCATTACTCAACTTAAAGAACTCGCTAAATCATTTGATGGTGTCACACTGTATCAGGAAAACATAACGAATGCTTGCTACAAATACCTGTATGAAGAGATGATGCAGTCCAGTGATGCTAAGGAAGAAGTTATGAAGGAGCTGAAAACATTTTGCTCTATTCTAGTGGAAAACACATATGTAAATCCATCAAAAGTGGCATTTAATTTGTATTTTGATGCTGCTCCATATTTATACCAACTTCCAAACAAGTATAGAAACAGTTGCCGTGAGCTTTTTGAAGCTGTTGGGGTTCTTCCAAACTTTACTGTGGAAAACTTCTCAGCTGTTTTAGAAATTATCAAGAATGAATGTGGGAGAAGATGCCTCTCGGAGGAGAACTTCCAGCTATGTCGTAGAATTATTAGCGAAGGAATATGGAGTTTGATTAGAGACAAAAATCAGGAGTTCTGCCAAAGCAACTATGGACAGGTACTTTTACCTGATACCAATCTCATTTTGCAACAATCTAGTATGTTGTGTTACAATGACTGCCCTTGGATAAAAGTCAGAGATACAACTGTAAAGTATTGTCATGGGGATATTCCAAGAGAGGTAGCAGTAAAATTAGGTGCAGTGCCAAAACGCCACAAAGCCTTGGAAAGGTATGCTTCCAATGTCTGTTTCACCACCCTTGGAAGTGAGTTTGGGCAGAAGGAGAAACTCACCAGTAGAATCAAAAGCATTCTTAATGCATACCCTTCAGAGAAGGAGATGCTGAAAGAACTTCTTCAGAATGCAGATGATGCCAAAGCAACAGAGATATATTTTGTATTCGATCCGAGGACCCATCCTACTGACAGAATATTTGATGATAAATGGGTACCTATGCAAGGTTCATCCCTCTGTGTTTTTAACAATCAACCATTCACAGAGGATGATATCAGAGGAATCCAGAATCTTGGTCGAGGTACAAAAGAGGCAAATCCTGGCAAAACAGGACAGTATGGTATTGGATTTAATTCAGTATATCACATCACAGACTGTCCATCTTTTATTTCTAATAACAACATCCTTTGTATCTTTGACCCTCATGCACGATATGCTCCTGGGGCAACAACTGTTAGCCCAGGAAGAATGTTCAGAGATCTGGATTCTGACTTTAGGTCCCAATTTTCTGATGTTCTGAACCTATATTTGGGGAATCATTTCAAGCTCGAACAAAGCACAATGTTTCGGTTTCCTATTCGCACTGTAGAAATGGCAAAAATGTCAGAGATCAGCTCAGTACCTGCTTCGGACAGAATGGTACAAAATCTTCTGGACAAACTACGAACAGATGGTGCAGAGTTACTAATGTTTTTAAATCACATGGAAAAAATTTCAATATGTGAAATAGAATTTAGGACTGGAGAATTGAAAACACTCTATTCAGTCACTGCAAAAATCACCGATGGTGATCGTTTGAAACGTAAGCAGTTTCATGCCAGTGTAGTGGATAGTGTGGCAAAGAAAAAGCAACTGAATCAAATTCCATTACAACAGATTACATACACGCTTGTTATTGAAGACTCTGATGGAAATGCAACAACCTGGGTGATATGCAACAGATCAGGATTTTCTGATATGGAAAACATTTCAAAAAGTGTAGTGTCTGCACATAAAAATGAGGACATAACACTCTTTCCTCGGGGTGGGGTGGCAGCTTGTACTACTCACAATTACAAAAAGGCCCATCGTGCCTTCTGCTTTCTTCCTCTATCTCTAGAGACAGGCTTGCCTTTTCATGTGAATGGACATTTTGCCTTGGACTCTGCCAGAAGAAATCTGTGGAGGGATGACAATGGAGTTGGTGTAAGAAGTGACTGGAACAATAATCTAATGACTTCGTTAATTGCCCCTGCTTACGTTGAGCTGTTAATTCAACTAAAACGTAGGATGTTCCCTGGTCATGATCCCACAGTGACAGTTCTACAGGGAACACCAATCCACCAAGTCAAAGATTTGTTGCGGAAGTTTTTGTTTTTCTTTCCTGTGAACAGAGTGGACATTCAACCAGACTGGTACTGCTTGGTAAAGGCAATCTATCACTATGTTCATATAGATCTTAAAAGACTTCTGCCTGTTGTTAGGGCACCACATTTGGATAACACTGACATTTTGCACTCAGCAGTATACATTTCCTGGGTAAACACCTCCACTTCAATGAAAGGCAGAGCATTCTTTGACAATTTACTGCAAGATGAGCTACAGCACCTGAAAAACACAGAGTACAATATTTCCACAAGGAAATCAGTGGCAGAAAATGTGTACAGGCTAAAGACCATGATTCTGGATATAGGCTTCAATTTAGTCCACAGTTGTGATGAGATAGCCAGCCTCTACATTTGCTTAGAAGATGCAGGTATTCCAGTCAGCTATGTGACACCTGAGGATGTCAGAAATTTCCTCTTGACATTTTCATCCCCAGACACATCCTGTCAAGTTGGAAAACTGCCCTGTCGACTGCAACAGTCCAATTATAAGCTATTCCATAGTTTTAAGCTGCTAGTGGATTATTGCTTTAAGGATATTGAAGAGAATGTCATCAGAATAGATGGGCTACCACTACTTCTGACAATGGACAACATATTGCAAGTGTTTGACAGCAAACGTCCCAAATTCCTAACAAGCCATCATGAACTTGTCTCCTCCAGGGCTGAGCTGTTCATGCACACAATGTACATGAGATATTCCAACATTCTCTTTAAAGCAGGAGTGGCAAAATGTTTTGACATAAGCAGCTTTGGAGAGTTATTGGGATCTGTCCTACCACGGGACTACAGAGCCAAGATACCTGTGAAGTGGAGGGATAACTATGCAAGTGAATCTTGGCTGAAAAGTGTATGGCATTTCATCATAGAATGTATTGGCATCAAAGATGACCCAGCAGAGGTTAAGCCAAAATTTGAGATGGCCATGGAGACTCTTAAAGATTGGGCTCTTCTACCAGCGATCAAGTTTATGGTATCAAGCAACAAGTTAACTGTACCAGAACATGATGCATTGTTACCGTTAAATCTAATGTATGCCGCCATTTACCCCAATGGACAAAACGAAAAGGTTTTCCACACTCTAATGAAAGCAGGATGCCTACAAGTAGCGGTTAATAAATTATGTGCAAAAGAGAGTCCCATCTTGCTCTTACTGTCCCAGTACACAGCAAATATAGACAATCCTTCAAGCATTCTGAGATCTCTAGAGTACATGATTCTGGCATCATCTTTCAAAGCGGGGAACTTGACTGAAAAAGACTGTGAAGCACTCTTGTTGTACTTTAACAACAGTTTGGCTAATTTGTGTCAAGACGATGCACAAAGTCTGAAATTGCTCCCATGTTACAAAGCCGTCAGTGGGAGGCATATTAGCATTGCAAACTTTGGAGCTTGTTATGTTCTGACCACAAGCATTCCAGCAGCCGACATGGAAAAATGGGTAAACACTACGTCCTCAACTTTTCTCATTGACAATCCACAGCTGAAAGAACTTTACACATTTCTTGAGTGCAGTCCAATTGATGACCTGGAAGTCTATCTGAAGCATCTCCTTCCAAAATTTGATATTTTGTCATATGATGCCAAAATACAACATCTCATTTATTTGAAAGAGAGGCTATTGACAATGGAAGAAACCTGTTGCATAAAGGATCAGCTCTATGAAAAACTCGAAAATCTGTCAATTATTTTTGACTCAACAAGCAGACTAAAACCTGCCAAAGCCTTCTATGACCAAACTGTAAAAGTGTTTGAAGTGATGCTTCCTCCAAAATCTTTCATCCCTGTGGATTTCTTCAGGAAAATCGAGCAAGTTTTAAAACCAAAAAATGGAACCTCAATACTGTCTTCATGGATTACATTCCTACGCAAGATAGGTTTAAAATATATAGTGTCACAACAACAAGTTCTCCAATTTGCAAAAGAGATCAGCATTAAGGCGCAGACAGAGAACTGGTCTAAGGAAAAGGTTCAGACCATAGTCGACGTTCTCTTGAATCAGATTTTTAATGAGAGGACAGATCTATTTGGGGGAGTGTTTCTCAAAGAACTCTCAATGATCTCATTTTTGTGTCCCGAGCGTGCACCAGCAGAACTTGTCAGACTGCATCCTCAACACCAAGAAATCAATGGCACTCTTCCGCTAATTCGTTTCAGTGGGTCTCAAGTTAATCCAAAATTCAAACAAACCGATGTCATGCAATTGCTTTGGACATCTTGTCCTATTTTGCCAGAGAAGGCTACTCCATCAAGCATAAAAGACCAGGAGGGAAGCACCCTTTCAGGACAAGAGCAGCTGGAACAGGTTTTGACTATGTTAAATGTAAATACAGATCCACCGTTGGAAAAGGTCATTAGCAACTGCAAGAACATCTGCAGCATCTCAAATGTGGATGATGACACTGTCAAAACAAGAAATAAAGTCTTGAGACGAACCTATGAATTCCTTAATGCAGAGAAACAGGAATTTCGTCATCAATTTCGAGGGGTTGCATTTATTATGGTTGAAGAGGGCTGGAAACTTCTAAAGCCTGAGGAGGTTGTGATCAATCTGGATAACGAATCAGACTTTAAGCCATATTTGTACAAGCTTCCACTTGAACTTGGTACCTTTCACCAATTGTTCAAATTATTGGGCACTGAAGACACTGTATCAACAAAACAGTATGTTGAGGTTTTGTTTCGCATATACAGAAGCTCTGAGGGTAAGCAGCTTGACCCAAATGAAATGAGAACAGTAAAAAGAGCAGTTTCAGGACTCTTCAAAAGTCTCCAGAATGAACCAGTACAGATTCGCAAAGATCTAGACAGTCTCCGAGATTTAACATTTTATCTACCAAGTCATGATGGTCGTCTTGCCAAGTCAAACAGTTTAGTTTTTGATGATGCACCACATTATAAGAGCAGAATACAAGGGAATGTTGGAGTGCAAATGCTTGTTGACATGAGTCAGTGCTACCTGGGCAAAGACCATGCTTTTCACACCAAGCTTATTATGTTACTTCCACAGAAATTGAGACCCAGACTTTTGAGTAGTATATTAGAAGAACAACTTGATGAAGGATCGCAGAAAATGTGCCAGTTTGGAGCCCTGTGCTCACTTCAGGGTCGGCTTCAGTTGTTACTTTCCTCTGAGCAGTTCATCACAGGACTTATACGAATAATGAAACACGAGAATGACAATGCGTACATGGTAAACGAGGAAAAAGCCATAAGGCTCTGCAAAGCACTTTGTGAGGGTTTGAAGGTGTCTTGTTTTGAGAAGCTACAGACAACATTGCGAGTTAAAGGCTGCAGTCCTATTTCACACAGCCGGAGTGAAACGCTGGCCTTTTTGAAGCGATATGGTACATCAGTTATTCACCTCTACATTCAACATTCTGATAGCAAAGATATAAATTTTCTTCTTGCTCTTGCAATGACCATCAAGTCTGCTACAGACAATCTGATTTCTGACACATCCTATCTTATTGCTATGCTAGGCTGCAATGACATCTACAGGATCACAGAAAAGTTAGACAATCTTGGTGTCAAGTATGACTCGGCTGAGTCGTCGAAACTCGAGCTTCCCCTTCCTGGGACACCAATACCTGCAGAGATACATCATTTGCTACTAATGGACCCACTCAATGTTTTTTATCCTGGAGAGTATGTGGGGTACTTAGTTGACTCAGAAGGAGGAGATGTATTTGGGTCATATCAGCCCACCTACACATATGCCATTATTGTTCAGGAAGTGGAAAGAGAAGATGAAGACAACCCAGGTTTTCTTGGTAAATGCTTTCAAATTGACATTGGATATAGTGAATACAAAATTGTAAGCTCCCTTGATCTATATAAATTCTCAAGGCAAGACGATAGCACCAATATTCGAGATGGTGCACCAGCCACATCGACGAGCCCACCAGAGAGTTCCTCTACAGGCTCCAGAATAGCACCACCTATATTTCCTGGTAAGGAAAATCACATAACTCCACCAAAAAAGATGTCTCCTAAAAAGATTAAGCTTAATGCCTTACCTGAAATTCTGAAAGAAGTTACAGCAGTCATTGAACAGGCTTGGAAACTTCCTGAAACTGAAAGAAAGAAGATAATCAGAAGGTTGTATCTTAAGTGGCATCCAGACAAAAATGCAGAAAACCTCGATATTGCCACTGAGGTCTTCAAGCACTTACAAAATGAGATAAACAGGATGGAGAAGCAAGTGCATGCAGAGCAGAGTACAGATAGGGCATCAAGGAGAACCTTCTCTGCAACGTCCACTCGTTTCCAATCTGAAAAATTTTCTTTTCAAAGATTTTACACATCATGGAACCAAGAAGCAACAAGCCATAAATTTGAAAGGCACCATTTTAAAGA
The DNA here is from genome assembly GCA_028565295.1 of Aspidoras spilotus. Taxonomy (NCBI): domain Eukaryota; kingdom Metazoa; phylum Chordata; class Actinopteri; order Siluriformes; family Callichthyidae; genus Aspidoras; species Aspidoras spilotus. The sequence goes on from JAOUQV010000044.1 coordinate 10,948,169, forward strand.
TCAGTTTGCAAGCTATTCTGGTGCATCACATTCTAGACGTTTCTTTGTGCCGCCATCTTTTAAGTCAGTTGGAAACCCCGTGGAGGCAAGAAGATGGCTAAGGCAAGCAAGAGCAAACTTTTCAGCCGCAAGAAATGATCTTCATAAAAATGCAAATGAGTGGGTGTGCTTTAAGTGCTATCTGGCCACCAAACTAGCATTGATTGCTGCAGATTATGCAGTCAGAGGAAAATCTGACAAAGATGTGAAACCCACAGCACTGGCCCAGAAAGTGGAAGAGTACAATACTCATTTAAATGGACTGGCTAAGGATGTCAACATCTTGGAAGGTTACGGTGTTGACAGCCTCAGAACGCGCTATCCTGATCTTTTGCCCTTTCCTCAGATTCCTAACGATAGGTTCACTTCAGAAGTCGCGATGAGAGTGATGGAATGTACAGCTCGAATAATTGTCAAACTAGAAGCATTTGTACAGCAAAAAATGTAACTCATCAGAAAAATACCACAGAAACAACACGGACTGTAGCCTTCTGCAATAAGAATGAATTAATTTGGGATTTTAAGCAAAGGAGTCTGTTCAGCTGACATTTACACACAGTGCCATTAATGGTGCTAAATTCTCATGCTTATAACATATGTTTGCTTGCACATGTCCAGATTTGAAAGATTTTGACAGTGCACATGATGCTAAAAGGCAAACCGTGTTTTTGTTTATATAACAAAGTTTGTGTTTATCTTATGTACAAAGAATGCTGCTTTTTTTACTTTTTTTATATAAGAGTATTTTTCTTGCCACTGTCACCCAGCTGACTGTAATCCGCATGCATTTGCACTAGACTTTTAAGTAAAGGGAGCTTGTGTGGTTGCTAAACTATAGTTAACACATTTTACACATGGAGTGTTGAGAATTTAGTAATGGTGTATTAAAATGCAAAACAGGCCTAATCATCATGTGAACCCTGGGAGATTAGACAATGAATGGGGTTAGACAATGAAACTGAAACACCTGTCATTTTAGTGTGGGAGGTTTCATGGCTAAATTGGACAAGCCTGGAGGCCAATCTTCA
>JAOUQV010000044.1:11122570-11139741 GCA_028565295.1 Aspidoras spilotus
TGTCTTCAGAACTCCCTTAATTCTTTGTGGCTTACTTTCAACAGAGATGATTTGTTTGTAACGAGTGGTTGAGCTACTGTTACCTTTCTATCATCCATTCTTCTCTGACCTCTCACATTAACAATGTATTTTTGTCCATAGAGCTGCTGCTCATTGGGTATGTTCTCTTTTTCTGAAAATTCTCTATAAACCTTAGAGGTGGTTGTGCCTTAAAATACCAGTAGATCAGCAGTTTTAAAAAATGCTCGGACTAGCTCGTATGGCGCCAACCACCATGCCACGTTCAAAGTCACTTAAATCAACTTTCTTCCTGAATTTGATGCTTGGTTTGCACTTCAGCAAGTTTTAGTGTGCAGCTTTATGCCATTGTATGTTCATTGTGCATATGTTAAGGCATAATTTCTCAGTATGTGTGTGGCGGCATCTGTTTAAGAAGGCTGTGTGTTTGTCTTCGAGCAGACATTTTTATATAGAATACGTGGCTTTATATTTGCATCTGCTTTGTGTCTTCAGCTTTTCTTCCAAATTTTTGTGGAAGGAATGGATGGAAGTGATATTGCTATGTAGTAATCAGCAACCCCTGTGTACTTGGGCTTGGCAATCCATAGTGTAAACATGGATCATGCACACCTGCACCATCAGCCCAATTAACCCAGCCAATTCGCTCTTAATCTCTGCCACAAGTGAGAGAAATGGCAGCTGGGAATTGAGCGTTTCTGAAGTAGGAAGTGGCACTGTTGTCATAATTACAGCTTTCTGTGCTAATTTCTGGTGTGTGTGTGTGTGTGTGCATGATGGAGAGAAGTGGAGAATTTGTTTGTGCTTGCACCTGCTTTATTGAAATGACTTGTTGAAGCTGTGTGGTGTATGTGTGTGAAGTGTATTTGTTATTTTGGCAACCAAGTACATTCCAAGTGTTTCTCAATTGGAGGATAAGGAATCTTGCGCTGTTTGTTTACATTTCGATCAACTCCTCAGAGATAGGGACCACATGATCCAGCAAGAAAACTCACTGAAAATTCACTGCTACAACCGTTCCCATGTCTTTGCATTGCATTCTAGCTAATAGATTCTTTAAGGCAGTAGAGGTTCTTTAAGGAATGTCTAAGGGGTATTCAACAGACATTATTGGTATAAGAAAATGTAAAAACAATCAAGGTGCATTATTAGTCACTATTTGAGAGAAATACTGTTGTGTACTGTTAAATGATACCATATGTATTATATTAGCACCATTATTTCCATTGTTTGCCTAAAATACAGAATGTCTGTAGTTGCCTTCAGATAGTAAACTGAAAGTGTTAAATTGAGCAGTGTGCGTATAACGAACATTAGAGTATGCAAGCGAATGAAGGTCATGGCAACTATGCAGTGCATGTTGCAGTAAAAGTGGCTTCAGTTTGCCACTGATAGCTGAAAGAATGATCCTCAATTTCTGAGAGTTGCAATACACTGGTGCAACAGATTAAAAGCTTTCATCAGACCCGTCCCCCACATTGAGTTATATATAGAGTCCTTATCACAAAAGTGCCACAGTGGTGCAAAAGAGTTAAACCAGGTTCTGTCTGCCTGCGCTGAACTTTGGACCATCTGTCTCTGTCGAGTTGTGCAAGACATGTGCGTTAGCGTTACAGGATTATTAGAGTATACAATAAAATCATTTTGTGAATTGGTGTATTCATTACTGCTAGAAATCACAGAGGTGTGTAAAGAGTAACCTGATCACAATAATATGGATGAATATGACGGCTACAAACATGGGAATAAGACTAACAAACACATCATTAAGATCCTAACTTCTCATTAAACAGGGAACATGTGGCATTCTGGAGGTGTGTTAGGAGGGGTGGTAGCCTTCTTTCTATGTTTTTTTTTCTTTTTGTCAGCATCATTATCTGCCTTTCTTTTCTTTTCATTCTCTGCTTGTCAGAGCAGGCCAGGCTGGCTTGTACCTCTCTTTGCCTCTCCCAGGCCTTGGGCTTAATTGAGTTTCAGGCCAGACTTTTTGTTTGCCGCTTGTATCATAAATAACATATAGACATGGTATAAGAAGCTGGATATTCTCTATCTCTCTGCTGTCCATTTATTATAAATGACCATTTAGAACACATTACTGCTTGCTTAATTGTCTGTCCAACTGGCCCTCTTTACACACACTATGCAGTATACATTGGCTAATGCTAATCTATAAGACTCCATTAGGTCAGACTCCACCTCACTCACAGACTTTATTAAATATCTGTTAAATATAACAACAGCTCTTCCTGTTACACTTCTTATGGCTTGTTTTCATTTTATTCAAATCACCCAGTCACTTAAACGGCAATCACTTATTCAAATAATTATTGTTTTTAAAAGATTAAAGTGTTCAAAATATATTTTTATCAGTATTTGTAGGTGTTTCTAAGATAAATTATGTACAGTTGCATCTCAATAAATTGGAATATCATCAATGTTATTTATTTCAGTAATTCAATACAAACAGTGAAATGCATACATTATATAGATTCATTACAAACACAGTGATCTATTTCTAGTGTTTATTTCTGTTAATGTTGATGATTATTGCTAACAGCCAATGAAAACCCAAAATCATTATCTCAGAACATTAGAATATTTAACACAAAACATATGCAAAGGATTTATAAGAGTTTAAAATGGTCCCTTAGTCTGGTTCAGTAGGTCATGACCAAGAGACAACAATAGAAGTGTCTTACCTGGGCCAAGGAGAAAAATAACTAGAATGTTGGTCATTGGTCTAATGTGCTGTTTTCAGATGAAAGTAAATTTTGCATTTCATTTGGAAATTAAGGTCTCAAAGTCTGGAGAAAGAGTGAAGAGGGACACAATCCAAGCTGCTTGAGGTCTAGTGTGAAGTTTCCACAATTAGTGATGGTTTGGGGAGTCGTGTCATCTGCTAGTGTAGGTCCACTGTGTTATATCAAGACCAGCGCAGCCCTCTGCCGACAAGAATTTTTGGATATGGAAATTTCATTGTCCAGCAAGACTTGGCACCTGTCCACACTGTCAAAAGTACAAATACCTGGTTTAATAACCACAGCATCACTGTGCTTGATTGGCCAGCAAACACGCCAGACCTAAACCATATAGAAAATTCATGGGGTATTGTCAAGAGATAGATGAGCGGAACCAGACCCAACAATGCAGACGAACTGACGGCTGCTATAAAAGCAACCTGGGCTTCCATAATACCTTAGCAGTGCTACAGGCAAACCGTCTTCATGCCACGCAGAATTAATGCAGCAATTCATGCAAATGGAACCCTGACCAAGTATTGAGTGCATTTACTGTACATTGAGTGCATTCACTTTTTGATGATATTCTAATTTATTGAGATGCACCTGTATATGTTGTGTTTATATATATGTACTAGTTTTTTCCTTTATAATCTTCGTATTTAAGTGGCTCCTGCTGCTTGCTGGGTCATTGTTGTAAATACGGATCTGTTCTTAACGACTTGCCTTATAAAATTAAAAATTAAATAAAATATAAAATAAAAACATTGTGGCAATTGGAGGAGGGTAATCATTATTTACTGGTTTGCAACAAAAGAAAGAAGGTGTGTGAACACAATAAGGATGTTGTATCTACTGCTAAATCTAATTCTAAGACAACATCAAATCTACCAATAACTGCTCCAGTGGTTCTGCCACATGCACTTGGAACTGTCCACATAACTCAATGTTCCTGTCATTACACGAGGAACACTAATATTATCTGTGGTTTGAAAATGGTAAAGTGTCTCTTGTTATACAGATTGGCAAAGCAGTCAGACTCAAAGTTTCTGGCACAGTTCTCATGAGCGCCAAATTGGAACTTTATCTAATAATATTTAACAGGACCAGAGGTTAAAAGATGCAGAAACCACAGATGATCAAGCAGACAGGGGTAATCCAGGCAACTGTCCCCTGACTAGACCTTTGGCACAGGCCTGCAAAAGGTAACTTGTGTCTTGGATATTATGTTTGTATCTTTTAGAAGTGATTGTATATATAAATACATAAATGTCAGTATGAATGAATGCAGCTCCACAGTAAATAGTTTCTATAACTATGCTAATAGTTTGATGTAGTTTATAATCAATATATCAGCTACCTGGTTCTACTGCTGTTACTTCTTTCGTAGTTTGAGTAACCCGAATATACACCAGTAATCGCAAGACCCTTGCATCTCTGTTTTAGCTTGATTTCCTCTGTGAGACATCAGTCTCCTGCAACTGATCCAAAGTGCAGAAGCTTAACTTGTCTTTGTCAGTCTTCTTGTTACTCCCTTGATACGTACTCTTCACTGTCCTCATGCCCAGTGGCATCAGATATAAAACCCTGGTAAAATGTTTCAGACTCTTCTTGCATTATGCCAATCATCAAACCCCGATGTATCCCCTGAACTCTCTATGTTTTAAGTATTGCTTCATTTGACCCACCATCATCCAGGACACATAGGTGCACTAAATTCAGCACTATCCTTGCGTCAATTAAAGCTCCCAATCACTCTATTTACTGGTTATTGTTGCGATTTCTCTCCACAGTCCAGATGTAATTATTTTTATATCTCCACAAGTTTGCAGATTAGGAATATTTTGGTTGGTAGCACCAGTTTTCCTTGTAGTTATTTTTAAAGCATTGTTTGGAGCATATGGCTCATTCCTGGGAGTAACCTAGCTAAAAAAATACAATTAATATGGGTCTATAAGTGCTAACTTATAGACCCATATTTAAAGTTAAGAAGTAAGCCCTTTTGTAATTCAGTCTGCATATCTGCAATATTCCATAAATGTAAATGTAATAGAACTAGTGTAATATACTAGTACTTGCTGTTCCTGAATGAAGGATCATTTTGTTAAAGGTCTTCAGTAGCACAATAAGGTGTTGGTCTTCTTGAACCGCATATTAAAAATGCTGTCTTTCTTGAGTTGGACTTTCCACAGCTGCATTGAATATTTCATGCCCTCATTCCAATCCATTCCTCTCTATGATTTACTTTCCCTCCCCCATTTGCATCTCTTGTTTTTTTTTCACTAAGCTGATATCTCATCCAGTAAGTGTTGTCTGTGCAATGGCTCCATACCTTTACTGCCCCTGGCAAAGCTATAATGGAGTCCAGGTCCCTGGAGAGGGAACAGAGAGAGTGAGAAAATAATAGTAAGAGAGGAATGGGTAGAGAGAGAGTAATCTTCCCTTACCACCATATTAGAACTATTTTAGTGAGAGTAATGGGCAGGGGAAAAGCATCCTTCAAGCTAAAGTGTGTTTGTGCCTCTGTTGCCTTAGTTTGTCATCATCACTATCATCTTTGATTAGATAATTATATGAAATATTTAATTGCCAAGGACAGGGTGGAGGTGAAAGGAGTGTTTGAATAGCATTTTTAGCACTAGGAATAGTCCAGGTGGTTCCAAACTTCATTTACAGATAGTAGAGGCCACTGTGCTCATTTGGATTTTCAGAAATGATTCAGAAATGTTTCTGCACCCTTCCCCAGAGCTGTGCCCCAATACAATCCTCTCTAAGAGGTCTAATGACAATTCTTCATGGTTTGTGCTCTGACATTTACTGTGGGACAGGTCTGTGCCTTTCCAAATCATGTCAAATCGAGTGGATATACAAGTGGAATTGTCAAAACAACTGAAGTGGAAACAAGATGCACCTGAGCTCAACTTATGTGACTGTTTTATTATTTATTTATTTATTACATATAATATATATATATTAGACTATAACATGACTCTACAACATCTTTGATGACATCGGAGCCTTATTGGGACATGGTGGCCATCCACACTCCGTCCATCTGGTCCATCCAGGGTTGTGCAGCACTAATCAGTAAACAAGGCGTTTGAAGATTAGTCATCAAGTATGTTTGGGCCCAACTGCAACCGTTTCTACTTGGGAGCGCTGGTTAGGGGTGGAAAAATAGTAGATTTATGGACAAAAGCAAGCCTCTGGCAGATTCTACACCTTGAGGTTTATGGAATTCCAGAGGCGCCAAGAGCTTCAAATACCTGTTTGCTGCTTTGTAACGTCATTTTAGCAGCTGCTCTTTTAATCAGATATATTTGCCTTGCAGAAACCATCCTCATTATGCCCTTATCCGCACGAGAACCGCCTGTGCTCTGAATCAGCCACATATCTCTTCATAGTACTCTGATAACGTGTGCATTTTCATGAAATATCATTCATTGCCTAAGGCATTGCACAATTTGATGTTATTCCCTTTTCTTTACCATATTGCATGAAACCTATGGCCTGTTTAATAATGTGGAACACCCTAATTTTACTCTAATTGGGCTCACCTGGCAAACTATTTATTACGGGTGTCTGACATTAATTTCAGTGATCCAAAGAGCCCTGGGACACTAACATTCCTGAGTTCCTGAGAAAGTTATTTTCAGAACTTATAGTGAAGTCTACTAGTGCATTGCAGTATGGCCAACATTTTTTTATCATGTTCGTACATTTTAAGATTCTGGTGGTTTCACAATATACACTATGGTGTATATTTCTACATGTCATTGGGGCATTTTATAGAGTTTAGTGGACGTTTTTCAAGGTTTATGTAGAATAGATAAAACAATTAAGGAAAACAAATACTTTATATGGATAGCTCAGTTGGTAGTGTGTGCACTTCTGGGGTTTGACTTCCCAGGCCGCAACAGCGTTATTGGGATGCTCAGTAACCATATTTCATGAAATATGGTGCATACTTAAATAAGTACTCATCAGTTATCAGTTTCTTCCTTAAATTATACATTCAAATTATATTGGACTTGTGCAAGGAGAAGGAAGTAGTTTGGGCAAAGATTTGTAATCTGGCGGAGTACATAAGAAAGCCACTCCCTTCTGCAAATGTTCTTTTCTTTTCTGAGGTGATAAGCCATTAAGTTTCATTGGCAATTCCCTCTTAGATGTCTTTTGTTTATAATTACATTCCAAAATGCCCCGCCTTCGTTTTCAAGTGATTGCATTGTTTACTTGACAGACAGAGCCATCACCTCCATAGTGATCTTTTTGGTAAAATAGTAGTTACAGGTATGACTGGGTTGTATGGAGAACATAGTCTATTTTTTTTTAAGAAACAGAAAAGGTAAATAAAAACAGTTGGCATTATAAATGTGTTGGGTTTCCTCTTAGCCATTTCCTTTGTATTTTTCCATTAAGAATTCTCATAGCTCCTTTCTCTCTCTCTCTTTTATTTATTCAGTCATGTATATTATGTAAATGCACTGTTTTCTCTTGCTCTGTATCGTGTCACCAAAAGCATGAAGTTCAAGCTCTCACTCAAGGCACTCAACTAAAGCTGTCAGAAACTGAGTCCAGCTCTGTGAGTGGATTCTAGCTCTGTCAATAGAACAGTATGACCTCAATGACTTGGAGTGTAGCATGTGCAAATTCCAGCCTCTGTTCCACAAGCTTTGACCATTTTAACAGCTCGATTGCACATGTGCAGGCTAAGCCGAGGTTCATGGAATGTGACCTGTGTATAAGAACACCCAAAGGCACAAAACGCCGTCCAGAATCTTCTCTGTGATCAAGTCTTTACTGTATTCTAGATAGCAGAAGTTTCATCTATGAACTTTACTGACTGGTCTGATCATCAATTGAATATCTATTTCGAAATATTGTAGCGTTTTAACCATAATTCCTAGTGTGACTCATGTTGCCACTGCTTTTCTTCTTGTTCTTTTTCACATTGAGTATGATCCATAAAGAAACGTGAAAATCCAGTACTTTCACTGTGCTGTTCTATGGCAGAGCCACAGGTGGTTACAATTAGGTGCATCGGCAATATTTAGTGGCAGTTGTGTGGATGAAAATGCCGTGTTGGTGTGAGACGACAGAGGAGAGTTGACAGAAAGGCAACAGTAACTCAAATAAGTACGTACTACAAACAAGGAATGCAGAATACCATGTATGTTTAATATGACACAATGAATTAAGGCAGTTCTAAAGGCAAAGGGGGGTCCTACGTTTTACTAGCAAGGTGTACCTAAAAAAGTGGCTGGTGTGTGTATATCCAAATATGGTTATGGACGCAAATAGCTCTTTGTCTCCCACGGGTGAATAGTGACATACATCTGCAGATTTGCAGGTTTAGGTTTCTGACTCCCCAGGCTAATTCTTTAGCAAAGACTGATATGCTACATACAACATACTGTATTATCTGCAGGTTTGAGAGAATAAAGTGAATTTAGCAAAACATTCTGTTTTTTTTTATTCAAATCATTTGAGCAATTTTAAGCTAAAAGCCAACAAAACTGTTGTCTTGGTATCAGGAGCAGCTGTTAGGATAAAAGGAAAAGAGATTCAGTACAGCAAAGAAGTTTAATGTTGTAAATGCACAATCCCGATTACATCGTTTCAAAAGTGGGGACAGAAGTTGGGGATAATTTCTTTTAATATTGAGAACATTGCCTCCTAAAATGTCGTAGGTAAGATGATAAAATCATTTTTATCCCTATACATTCGTATACAATAGGTCTTTTAATTTCTGGTGACGTTGCACATAAACTTGCAGTCAGTGAAAGCAAAATAATCTTTTTTTAGTAATGAAAACATGTTAAAAACACATTATTCATTAAAAACATGTAAACCTATAAAACTACTATAAAGCATATAAATAATGACCAGGACATGAAAATCATGATTACTAGAAATCTGTCATTTTAAAGCATTTTTTAATTTTTATCTGAACACTGTACAATTTTAGGGCTTTAAAATTGGGTCGCTATGATTTAGAAGCGTTTTTATTCATTAATCTGTCAAATCAGTGTGTAATAAAATTACGTTGTCTGCAAATCTTCATGCAATAGATAATAGACATTACTAAAAAAACTTTAATGCTTATAGATTGTACATTTATTATTTCAGAATCTTTCTAATAGAATAATCTCTTTTACTTTCTAAATATAAAGTAAGTAAGGCAGAATAAGAGGCTAGACAGTTTGTTTTGCACATTGATTATGAACATTGTGGGTAACCATGCACACTGAGAGTGAGCATCCAACTGTCCTTTGCGTCCACTGTAGAAGCATTGCGAAACCTCACTTGTAGATTGTAGATAATTAAGAGGGGTTTCCTTAATTAGACAAAATACATCATCGATTGAGGAATTTCTGTGTGAAATTTGCATGTTCTCCCCGTGTTTGCGTGGGTTTGCTCCAGTTCCTCCCAAAGTCCAAAGTCACGCATGCTAGGTTATTTGGAAATGCTAAATTGTCATTAACTTGTGTGTATACATATATATGACTTGAGTATAAGATGTGAAATTTGTGTGTATGAATATGACCTTGTTTCTGTCGTCACTATGGCTATCGATGTCAAAGCTGCTGTTGTTAAACCAATAAAACAAACAAAAAACTTTTAATTTGTAATATTTTTTTCAATTCTTTAAAAGTTTTCTCTTCTTTAATCATTGTTTTAATCAAAGTAATCTGTTCTTCAGGACAATGTCTGGAATGACCCATTTTCTAAGGTTTTCAAAGAGAAATGGATGTACAACATGTGTTGGCATCATCATTTAAATAACCTGATTGACACCTGTTCTTTCACAGAATGAATGACCTCACTAATTGAACTTTTCACTGCTATTGTTTTCAACTTGCCCATTTTAGTTAATCAATTAGAGTTAAATCAATGACACACACCAGAGTCACACCTGGGTCTGTTGGTTTTCTATGACTCTACTACACTTATTGCTAAATTAAATTGCAGAGTAGAAATATATTTTCTACCAAAAAAAGTGAATGATATGGTTAGTCATGTTGCACTGCTATTATTTCGAACACAACTGTACATACAGATACACTACTTAGTTGTATTCATCTATTTTGATATAAAAATATATATATTTTTTTTCATCTTTCGGCTTTTTCCTGTCACCAGGGGTCGCCACAGCGAGTTCCTCGCATTAGGATCTGGCACATGTTTTACGCCGGATGTCCTTCCTGACGCAACCCTCAACCCTTCGGGCTTAGGCCCGGACAATTTAACTTCTCCAATTCACCTAAAATGACAATTTAGCATTTCCAATTTACCTAACATGCATATCTTTGGCCTGTGGGAGGAAACCGGAGCCCCCAGAGAAAACTCACGCGATCACGGGGAGAACGTGCAAACTCCACACAGAAATTTCCAGGTCGACCCAGCTGGGGATAGAACCCAGGTCCTCTTGCTGAGGCTGCAGCACTATCCACTGCGCCACCGTGCTGCCTCTGATATAACTCTTGCAGTTAATGCCTTTTTGACTGCTGAGATTAATTTTTGCCACGGATGTAAAACTGTCATGTAATAAATGTCACATTGTGGTTGATAAGGCAGCTTAATAATAATAATAGTAATATTATTAATAATATATATAATAATTGAAATAATTAACACTTTATTGATCCCCATAAAGACATATTTCTCCTCCTTTAACCCATCCCGGGTTTCACTCAGCACAGTAATCCAGAGGTACACAGGGAGCAATTGGAGGTTAGGTGCCTTACCCAGTAGCACTTCAGCTGTGAATGTTATTTCCGGAGTTAGGATCGAGCTTGTGACCTTTGGTCCCAAACCCTGTTCACTGTCCATTAAGCTATGATTTCCTCACACAAACAGAAGAAGGTTGTGCTGTCAGAATCAATAGACATCGATATTTGGTTTACAAATATATAATAGTTTTAACTACTTGCCTCAGTGACGCAGTGGCTAACTTAGTATGTCGAAATGTGTTCAATTAAAATGATTTATGGCATAAAGTCTCCATGAGGAACAGAGGTGAATCATGTTGTGTAGGGGGAAAAGAAAACGGACATTTATATGATTTGTGGTTATTGAACTGAACTGATTTAGAATTGATGCTACTGTTGTCCCTGTCAATCACCAGAGTTTAAATATGTCTTAAATTATAACAGGACAAGCAATTATTAAAGAATTTATTTCCAGGCTAAATAATTAAAGATTTTTTGGAGTATTGTACCTTTCCATGAGTTTTTCATCAGATGGTTAAAGTCAGCAGTTACTTACATACAGTTTTTTTTTTTTTTAACACACCTGCATTCTTAAGATAACACCGGATTGACCCGCCCTTGATATTGCACCACATAGAAGCTTCTCTCCTTTATTCTCCATGAAGTGGGTGGAGGCACTAGAACTGCAGTTACAGGTCTTTCAATTACTTTGCAGTTGAGGCAACGAAAGCTCACCATGTGTTTGCTTAGTGTGCATTGATTACTGGGTAATCACACAGCAGCACAAGACTTACCTATATGAATAAACCATGAATCTCTTTGCCTTGTCACTAATCCAGAATTGGCCTGCCATTAATGGATATCAATATTGTCTGTGTATTACAGGATGTTTTCACATAGACAGATTTGTCTTTGTTTGCTTCATGCATTTTATTTAAATGCCACACATAGATTTTACATAGGGTTGCTCTGAAATACTGGCTATAAATAGCATAGTCTGTGCTGCATACTAAATTTGTCCTGGTGTATGAAACCCACTTCAGGTTCCCAACAGCATTTAACAATATCTATACAATCCCTGGCTGAGAAACAATTGACAGGTGGTATAAAATCTTTGATAAAACGTCCCATTTGGTGGTTATTTAACCCATCTGGGGTGCACTTAGAATACTATGAGCAGTATGCCCTATTGACGCACATGGGGAGCAGTTGGGAGTTGGATGCCTTGCTTAATGGCACTTTGGCCATGACTTGCTGGAGTGGAGATCGAATCTGAGACCTTGAGGTCCCCAGCTCTCTATTTATCTACGGCAGACCCATTTGAAAGCTGTATATTTTATTTTAAAAAAATAATAAACTGGGAGTATATTCTTGATGCACTGCGACTCTGGTTATTGATTCCTATTGTTTGTCTGTTTGACTTTGTCTGTGACAAACTCATCGACTCCAGACATATTATAACAGTCCATTACTGCTGAACATGATTGATTTTGCAGAATAAAACACACTTGCAATGTTTTGAAAGATGTAAGGATCTTTATGAGCACCTGCAACAATGGGGTTTTTCATTTTCCAAAACTCTTGGACAGCTCATGTGATAACTGTCGATGAATCTCGCATCTGTGTGTAATAATAAGCTGTGTAATAAACAGCATGTGAACTCAAACATACTGTTAACTCTAAGGAAATGTTAGTGCTGAGCTGGAACAAAACTTGCAGGTGGTGTTTTAGTGGAAATTCCAGCACAACATTGTAGCTTCACATAATTAAAATTCAACTCGGTAGATAATAAGAGAAGTTTATACAAAGAAGCCAATTGGCACTCAAAGTTGCTCAGTTCCTGGTAATTTGTCTGTTATATTTTTAGAGTTTGTGAAACACACTCGAAAGCATTTTTAAATTGCCCATAGTTATTGTGATTTTTGTAAAGATGTATTCTGTTTTTATTCTGCGACTTTTTTAAGCATTGGGAGTGTCTTGTATTGTATCCCCATTTCTTTCTCAGTCAGTTCATCCTCAGAACCCAGTTGTGGTTTATATCTAATGAAATTGTTGTTTATAATGTATATGATATTAATTATTTGGAAGAGTTTTATTGTCGGTTATGCACACGAGGCATTTTGCAAATATTTCCGCTGTCCACCCTCCTCATTTTTGTAACAAGAGCTCAAATTCATCCCCAGGTAAACCGTGAGATACTGGTTTGCAAAAAAGCTTATTTTTAGCATTAATGTAAAAATATTTTCTTCTTCAGTATAATGCAATAGAAAATGTGTTTACTACAGATAGTTGTACATATGATTCATGGTATTTTTACATTTTGATTTTTTAAAATTTACTTGAAAAAGGTGTTGTTGAGTTCAGGTGTTGGAAATCAATGTGTACCGTACTGTGTAATGAAGAAAACTAAATGCCTTGCCTAGTTGTTTAATTAAGCACTAGTACTAAAGTGCTTATAAATGCTTTCATCGGTGTATGTATGAATACACACTACACAAACAATTCCAAGCCTGCAATATATTTTGTCAGACAACAACCGTTCCTATCTTTGTTTATATTTTGTACACTTATGTAACAATGTTTTAATTTTGTTTATAGTATAATGGTGATAATCTCCCGGTTAACAGCAACTCTTTATTTTTTTCTTCTTTTTTCCAGGCATATATTCCATGTGGACGTTACCAGGATCCTGTTGATGTCTGAGAACCCTTGAGCAGAGTTGTAGTGAGAGAGTTCATCACATCTTTCTGCAAAGTGAAGAAATGTCTCTGTAATTAAGATTTGGACACTAACAGTACCGAATACATTGACCCCAGTGCCAAGCAGTTAGGAAATTGAGAACCATCATATGTTCTTAATGTGCTTAAATGCAGTAGCAACCCAGTAGCTTTTTAAATAGAGCTTCTGGGAATGGCAAGATGAGTGGCTTCAAACGATAAAGATGGCAAAAAAACAAGATGCCCGGACGCCAACCTACAACCTGGTTGTATTAGGTTTGTCCGGGACAGAGAAAGAGAAAGGGCAGTGTGGTGTAGGAAAGTCCTGCCTTTGTAATCGCTTTGTGCGCCCCAGTGCTGATGATTTTTATTTGGACCACACGTCTGTTTTGAGCACTAGTGACTTTGGTGGTCGAGTAGTAAACAATGACCACTTTTTGTTCTGGGGTGAGGCATCACGATCATTGGAAGAGGGACCTGAATGCCGAATGCATGTTGTGGAGCAGACGGAGTTTATTGATGACCAAACATTTCAACCACATAGAAGCACTGCACTGCAGCCTTACATTAAGAGGGCAGCTTCTACTAAACTGGCCTCTGCTGAAAAGCTCATGTATTTCTGTACCGATCAGCTGGGCCTTGAACAGGACTTTGAGCAAAAACAAATGCCTGAAGGAAAACTTCTTGTAGATGGGTTCCTTCTTTGTGTTGATGTAAGCAGGGGAATGAACCGAAATTTTGATGACCAGATGAAGTTTGTTTCCAACTTGTACAACCAGTTAGCAAAGACTAAAAAACCTGTTGTACTGGTATTGACCAAATGTGATGAGGGTGTTGAGCGATATATTAAAGACTCTCACACCTTTGCTCTAGCAAAGAAAAATTTGCAGGTAGTTGAGACTTCAGCACGCTCTAATGTCAATGTTGACCTTGCGTTCCTCACTCTAGTGCAGCTGATAGATAAGAGTCGAGGGAAACCGAAGATCATCCCCTACTTCGAAGCTCTGAAGCAGCAGAGTCAGCAGATAGCATCTGCTAAGGACCGCTATGAGTGGCTTGTTGGTTGCATTGTAAAGAACCACAATGAAACATGGCCCAACATCAATCGAAGAATGCAAACGTCTGCTGAATACAAAGACTATGTCTTCCTTGAGGGTACGTCAAAAGCCAAGAAATTATTTCAACAACATGTGCACAGGCTCAAACAGGAACACATTGAAAAACGGCGCAGGGTTTATCTAAATACACTTCCGCAAGCTCTGTGTACTCTGGTACCAGAGTTAGATGAGATAGACCACTTGAGCTGGTCTGGGGTACAAAAGGTTCTGGAGACAAAGCCTGGGTTTTCACATTGGTTTGTTATATTAGATGATACACCATGGGAAACTACTTGGCACATAGATAACATGGCAGATGAGCGCATACCACAGGATCTTTTGGAAACTCCTGCTGCAGAAGTAATCTATAAAAGTCATTTAGATCACCTAAGAAATGAAAGAAAACGATCAGAGATGCGGCAAGATTTTAAAGAGAAACTGGTTGCATCACCATTTGTCACTCCTGGCAAGCCTTGGGAGGAGGCCCGTAGCTTCATAATGAATGAGGAGTTTTATCAGTGGCTGGAGGAACCAGAGTATCTGGATATCTACAACAAGCATCAAAAAGAGATTATTGATCAAGCCAAAGAGGACTTCCAGGAGCTTTTACTGGAATATTCTGAGCTGTTCTATGAACTAGAGGTTGATGCTAAACCCAGTAAAGAAAAAATGGGTGCTATTCAAGAAGTTCTTGGAGAGGAACAGAGATTTAAGGCCCTCCAAAAACTTCAAGCCGAGAGGGATGCACTAGTACTCAAGCATATCCATTTTGTCTTCCACCCAACCAAAGAGACTTGCCCAAATAGCCCATACTGTGGGGACTGCAAGATTGAGCAAATCTTAGCTGCAAGATTTCCTACACGGTATGCATTTGATGGCACACTAAAGTCCCAATATGGTGATGGAAAAGTGGATAGGATTAATCTTGTAATCCTTGGAAAAGACGGACTTGCGAGAGAGTTAGCCAATGAGATCCGAGCGATGTGCACCAGTGATGACCGATATACACTGGATGGAAAAACATATGAGTTGGCCCTGCGACCTATTGAAGGCAATGTACGTTTACCAGTGAACTCTTTCCACACACCTTCATTTACTCCACATGGATGTCTCTGTCTCTATAACTCTAAAGAATCATTATCCTATGTTGTTGAAAGCATTGAAAAACTTCGAGATTCAACCATTGGTCGAAGGGATAACAGCTTAGCTCAGCTTTCCATGTCACTCTTACTGGTAACTAAAAGAGGTGTTGGATCAATTGGAGATATTGGGGGAGAAACAGCCCAAAGTTTAATAATACAAGGGCAACACGTTGCTGGTAAACTGCAGTGCACTTATTTGGATCCTGCTTCCCCAGGTACAGGCTATGCACGCAATCTAAATGAAAAGCAGATAAACCAAGTCCTAAAAAGCCTTTTGGATGTACAAAGACACTCTTTCGGTTTTGGAGGTAGTTCCCCTTCTTTGCAGACTCCAGGTGCCCGTCTTAGAGACTCTCATTCTCAACACACTTCAGAGGCTGAGTTGAATGTTGTAATGTGCATTATGTGTGGAGACACTTATGATATAGACCAACTTTTATCACCATTCTTACGGTCTAAGCATTGTAGACCTTCTGGCAGTCTGTCTATTGGTACATCGGTGTTGCTGGATATTACAATTGGTAGTCAAAGGCAAACCATTAACCTAGCAGTGCTATCATATCATTCTACTTTTTCATTACGCAAGAATCATTTAGTGCATGGATACATTGTTGCATATTCAGCAAAACGCAAAGCTTCAATGGAAACACTTTGTGCCTTCCTTTGTGACGTGCAAGACATCATTCCTGTGCAGCTGTTGGCAGTTGGGGAGAGTCAGACAGAGCTAACAGAATCTGAGGTAGCCCGTGATCAACTGGTCGAAGGCGAGGATTTGGCTCATGAAATTGAGGGCTATTTCAGTTCTGTTGTCTGTGGGTCTGGAGGGGTAGTGGGTGGCCTACATCGAATAGATCTCCTTCAACCATTCCTAAAGGAGGTAGTTGAAAAAAGGACAATTGTGGAGGCCACACACATGTATGACAATGTAGCAGAAGCCTGTAGTACCAATGAAAATGTAAATTCACCTCGTTGTGAGTCACCCAACATTCCCCTACTTGACTCTGAAGATGATGTTGAGCCCTCACCACCTTGCCCTATTTATAGAGATGATGGAACTTTTACTCATGGCTTTAGGTTTTCTGACCTGGAAAGTACTGATACCTTCAGTGTAATTTCCGAACTCAGCACCTTTGAAAGCAAGCTTAACAACAAAGTCCCACCACACGTGCGACCCAAGCCTACAGTAACATTTGGGAAAGTCAGCCTTGGCTCCCATATGGACCATGGAGGTAACAGACGGTCATTACCTTCTGTCACGTGGCCACCAAGCAGTGATGGTGGTTATGATCCTTCTGATTATGCTGAGCCCGTAGATGCTGTGCCGAAGTTCTATCCCACAGAAGAGGAAAACATTTACGCTGTCCCACATGATAGCACACAGGGTAAAATTATTACCATTCGCAATGCAAACAAGAGCCATTCGAATGGTGGGGCCAATGGATCAGACAGTGACGCAGACAGCAGTTCCTTAGAGCGCAGACGCAAGTTGACTACTGTTGGAATTAAACCACGATTATACCGTGATCGATCAAAGCGACTGGGCAAGTTCAGTAATTTCCGCACAAGTTTCATTGGCAGTGATGATGAGCTAGGAGGTCCACCCAAAACCAAAGAGGATGAGATGGGGATACAGAAAGGGGATAATTCTTTGAATGAAGAGGGTGAGGACCCTAAGAGAAACAAAATATTGAGGAGTCTGCGCAGAACAGGCAAGGTAAGCTTTAACCTGTGGGTTTGTCTGTCT
>JAOUQV010000044.1:11147398-11168387 GCA_028565295.1 Aspidoras spilotus
TAATACTCACGCCAGCAAGAGTCATTCACTGATCAGTCACAGTGAGGTTTGATCGTGATGCAGAATATTTTAAGATTGTTTGGCTAGCAACACGCCAGACCATGTCGAGTTAAGGAAGAGTAGCACCAGACTCAATGCAGACCTGCTGAAGGATGCCATTAAAGCAAGCACAGTGGATAGTGCTGTGGCCTCACAGCAAGAGGACCCGGGTTAGATCCCTGGGTGGGAAGACCTGTGAAATTCTGTGTGAAGTTTGCATGTTCTCCCTGTGTTCATGTGGGTTTTCTTCGGGTGCTTCGGTTTCCTTCCACAGTCCAACGACATGCATGCCAGGTAAATTAGAAATGCAAAATCGTCATTAACTTGTGTATTGATATGTGACTTGTGTAAGAGTATGACCATGTTCATGTCATTAGAATAGCCATTGGTGCTGAGGATAATGTTAAACAATAAATAAATAAATATATAATATTCTAATTTTCTGAGATAATGATGTTGGGTTTTCATTGGCTGTAAGTCATAATCATCAATATTAACAGAAATAAACACTAGAAATAGATCACTGTGTAATGAATGTAATGAATCTATAAAATGTATGCATCTCAATATTTGTATTAAATAACTGAAATAAATTAAATTAATTGATGATATTCTAATTTATTGCGATGCACTGGTATATTGTGAATTTTGCCAGTTATTCATTGGCTATCCGCACCTCCATGTGTATGCACTTCCGTGTACCGGTTTTGTCAGTCCCTCAGGAAGTTTTCGAACGTTGTGACAACAATATGCTTTGACAGACCAAGATAAAGAGGGTGGGAAAAAAAAGCTTACCATTCTCATCACATCCTCAGACACTGGAAGTCTGGCTTGAGAGACTTCTTATAGAACAAATGTCTTCCCATTTTTACAAAACCAGTTTTAGTTGACACCCCACTTGCATTCAGCATGGCATTTATAATTCCGCTTTTTTTTTATATTGTTAAGTTTGAGTCTGGGTTAGTCTGGGTAGTCAATAGCAGTGATCACAGCGTAGATATTATTTAAACCTAGAAATATGTATGGTTAACATTTGCTAATTGTTTTAAAAAAAACATTTACACAGTAACATGCACAGTAGAGCATTGTGCTAATGCGCTGCTAATTTATTTTAGTAGTATATTTGCTAACAAGGTATTTATTTTCTTTTAATAACCAGTACTGAAAATCATTGTCATGTTGACTAAACTTAGTTACTTTATGTTGTTACTAGTTTTATATCAAAATAGAATACTTTTGCAGACACCAGACCAAATAACCTTTGCATTTTTTGTGCCCTTGGTAACGGATCAAGAGAAAGCTTCAGGAAAATCTCATTTATTGTGCAACAACTGTGACCTATAACTGCAAACAATTATAATGAGTGAAAAATAAATGTAAATGTGCTCATTGTATACTGTTATAAATTATATAGGAATTACAGCACAAACCTTAATTACTTATACCATGAGAATGAATTGCGTATGTCACATCCAGTGTGAATTCACAACAAGCTAGGATTTCCTGCTTCTGCAAAAGGAGGTAATACTCACGCCAGCAAGAGTCATTCACTGATCAGTCACAGTGAGGTTTGATCGTGATGCAGAATATTTTAAGATTTTGAGAATATATATATAATTAAGAGTATATCCTCTTAGGTTGGTCTCTGAAGAAATGCTGTGTGTATGTAGCTTTTACACATAGTAATTACATCTGTGTGAACAGCCAGCATGGATTATATTTGGGTCAGTTGCCTTAGCATGGCTTGTTGGTCCATGGGGTACAAGTTCATTGACACATGTTTGGCCCTGTATGCAGCAATTCTCTTAGGAAGCCAGTACTATTCAAAATGAAGTAGTATACTGGGAGCCAAAATGAAATGTTGCTCAACAGTGGTATTGTAGAGTGTAGCCAAGTGCATAGGCTGGTGTGTCTTGCTCTGTGATAATTCATCTGCATGCATAGTTTATATCTGACCTTAGTTCATAGTTTGGAGTCATATTATGTCTGATAAGATATAGAGAATCAAAATTTGAATGTTGTTGCCCATGAATGTAAACCCTTTGGACCAAGCTTTTTTACCACTAGGGGGCATTGGGAAGCTTTTTTTCCCTCTGTGTTGCAGTTGTGTGCGATTGTGTGTTTCTGCAATAGCAGTGGGATTCTGAGCCTTGTGCTGTAATTTTCTGCTCAATAGCTTCCCCACAGAGAGCAATATCTGAGAGTCGGAAATGAGCACAATCTTTGGTCCCAGTTCATTTTCAGAGTCTCTGAGTGAAACCCGCCGCTATAACTGACTACACTCCGATGCACTGATAGCAATGATGGTGACACCCACGCTTAAATGTACTTCCTTGCCTCCTTAATTACCACATATTCCACATATCGCTGCAGGCTATTTAGGTTGGAGTATAAATACTGTCATGGCGCATCCATGACTTTTATTGAAGCAGATATTGTTCTGACAGCTGAGATTGTCAAAAGATTGAACAAATACAAATAGAACAATTTTGCAGCACACTTCATTTTCATCAGTCTCATGGAAGGAAATGATTTGGACCTTTCACAATGAAGTAATTACAGAGGACACAAATTAGATAATGATTAATGTGCATTTCATTCTATGGCCTGTGGGGGTAAACCACATTACCCCCATTGAGCACTGGATTGTCCTTTTTTTTATTGATCGTCTATCCAGATGTGCCTAGTCATAGTCGCCA
This sequence comes from Aspidoras spilotus, assembly GCA_028565295.1. Lineage (NCBI taxonomy): Eukaryota > Metazoa > Chordata > Actinopteri > Siluriformes > Callichthyidae > Aspidoras > Aspidoras spilotus. Next base: position 11,150,137 of record JAOUQV010000044.1, read on the forward strand.
CAGTGTATTTTAACACACCAGCACTGTTCGTTTTTCATTTCGTTATAAAAGCAAGCATCAGAAAGTCAAAGACTTGAACCAATTGACACATGATCCCTAATATGACAAGTATTAAGCATGTTAAGGAGAATCTGTGTTGCAGTTTTACTTTTATAGTCTCTTAATATTTTGTCTGACGGGACAGTAGTGTATTGGGTAGCATTGCAGCCTTATAGCAAAAAGGTTCTGGGTTCTATTTCAGGGTGGGGCCTCCACGAGTTGTTCTGTAAAGTTTCTGTTTTATTATTATATCTGTCCTTTTTGTCCCTTTGTCTATTTCGTTGCTTCTTATTCCCTCTTTGTCTTCCTTCCCCCTTTCTTTTTTCTCACTTTTTCTTTCTTACAATCATTTTGTCAGCATGATCTAACATGTATGGGCATGCCTCATGCAGTCTGGTATTCATTGTTGAAGTAAAAGGCAGCAGGCATTTCCATTTCTACACAATTATCACCTTGTCCCTAATGTTAATGTTACTTTAATGAGCTTGTACACAACATTTAGACTTAAATCACATGAGATGCACATTAATGTAAGGTCCAATTTTAAAGGTCTTCAAAAGTGGCCTGTGCTAAATCCAAGTGTGGGTTGATAGAGTTTGTCACAGGATCAGAAAAGCATATAGCAATATAATAAGCAAATTATGCAAAAGTGCTCGAAAGGGCATCCAGTTAAAAACATGAGAAAATGGTAAGAAAGCATCCAGTTGTATTCAGAACTAATTAAACGGTGCTTTACGCATTATTTTTTTATGATGCATTTGAAATATTTTGTATTTACATAAATCTCTCTACTGTATGTGTGTAATTTATGAAAATAGCAAGAATAATAATTGTATTATACACTTTAAAATACATATTTATTGTAAATGTACCAGTGGTGGCAATACATCACCCTGTCAAGATGCGCATTATGTATTTTTTATGTAGTTTTTTTTTTTGTTTATTGTATTGTTCTGCACCAAACTGAAAGATGTATCAACACGGCACACACTATGTTTGCTGCCTAGGATATAATAAATAATAATAATAATAATTATTATAATAATATAGTAGAATCTGTGAAGTAGGGGTGGCGTAGTGGGTAGCACTGTCAGTTCACAGCATAAAGAACCCGGGTTTGATCCCCATGTGGGTAGATCCAGGATATGTCTGTGTGGATTTACACGTTCTCCCCGTGTTTGCGCGAGTTTTCTCTTTGTGCTCCTGTTTCCTTCTGCTTTCTTCCTCATTGCAATGACATGCACATTAGGTTCATTTGTGTCTCTAAAGAGAGTGAGAGTTTGTGTATGTGTGACCTATGATGGAATGGTGCCCTGTATAAGGTTGTTCCTGCTCTTGCAGCCAGAGTTGCCAGGTGGGCATCAGCGGTCCCGTGACCCTTTTTGTATTATGCGGAATGTAATGAATGAATTGTTTAAGTTTGATATATATTCCATATAATTCATTTAGGATTCATCTACAAAATATATATCCTTGTGTAGTGAAAGAAAATGTCAAAGGATTGACTGGTGAGCTTTATAATTTGCAAAATCCAATTCCGGCTACACAGTTCCTACAGGTGTGTGCTTCTGACCTGTGATTTAATAACAGATCTAAACAGGGCCATGTGCATAAATTAAAGAGCAGTGCATTATATTATTTTTGATTTATCAGTATCTGCTCATTTAAGCTGCTGAAATGCCATGTATAGTAAAACATGTTTAAAGACTCAGAGAGGAAATGCATAACATGGCTACAGGAAATGACCTGGTTTGGGGGTTATATGTTCTGCTCAGGAAGCTGCGCTTCAGTGCTGCTAGTGAGCTTTTCAACCCCTGGGCTTTGACCCCTGGATAAGCGCAGAGACTTTCCTTATGTCTCTTTGTGACCTTACATTCACTTGTATTTCAAAAATAATAGAGGCTGATTATGACACTCACCCAGAGACAAAGAAAGAGAGCGCTTATTAAGGTGGATTTCCTTGTATTGTCCTCAACCCGACATTTTTAAGCAGGATACCATGCGTCTTCCCCTCTTCTCTCTCTCTTTCTCTCTCTCTTCCCCCCCTTACTTAGTATAGTTAGAATAGTTATGCTTCTGAAAAATTCTCCTGACAAATAAAGAAATACCAGTTTTTACAGAGGAATATGAGTAATTACATCATCAGAGTTGGACTGTTTTATTTTTAAAAGCTATGTGAGGTCCTTTCCTCGGAATGGGGGGTGTTTTATGGTTCCTTTTCTGTCGGTTATTCAAATTCTTGTTTTATATGGTAATTTTTGTTGCAACACCATTGTATTTTCATCCAAAATGTTTACTCAATGCTTAGAACTCACTAGAATAGATTGCTCTTGGATGTAAAAGGTTTTCTATATTCTTTTTAAAATCCAAACATAGCCTCTGACATTACATGTGCCATATTAAAGAGTCAACATCCTGTAATAGGGAACAACCACCCCCAACCCCCCCACTAACACATATACACTCAAAGGGAAATAACCATCTTGGTTCATCTGTGAAATATGGATAACATGGCACCTGTGTATAATATATATATATAGTGTAATCTAAAATGCTTGTTGCTGCAGTGGGTAAATGTCAGTATAACTGATGGTTTAAGAAAAACAGTCAGCTGGTTTCTCTACCATCCAAGAAAGGCTAGTCATCGAGATGTAAGGCACACTTTCCTGATGGTCATCAGGATATTAATTACACAGTCAACAATTAGAACATTCGGATCTGGAATTGTACGAAAGAAAACGCTACACCTACTCGGTTGAGCTTGAAAATATTAGTTGTACCACGATAATACCACATTTCTAGTAAAACCTATTTAAAGGCTGGTTAAAGTTTGGACTATTAGTTAGTTTGTTTCGATTTTTTTGTCATTTTTTTTTCAACCTCATCACTTGTAATACAGCGTGAAATTAAGACCTGTAGTGTGTGACTCAATAGAGGATATGTTCATTAATAAAAATTAGGGATAATGAACTGTGAATGAGTCATTATGGCAAATAATGTCCCTGCATATTATTTTCCCCTTTAGCTTTTGTATTGCCTTGAGTGACGTCATGTTGCATTTTAAGCTGCATTGGCATTGACTCTAGCAATCACATCATATAAGTATAAAAAGCAGTCAGAACTTAATGTCATGCTTGGTTCACCCTGCTGGGTGTTATTTTGCCACAGTGACGCACACTTTCATTTTCCATTGCATTTTGCCTCACGCTGCTTATTCTGTCACTTTTATGCTCTGTCTTCGATTTATTTACCCTTTATCTTATGTTGCAAATTATATAGATGTGGAACTAACCCTATCTGGCTACTCATACACAACAACCTATGGGCTTTCTACCTTCAGTCTCCATAAAACTCTGTTAGGAGCAGGTGGCAAAGCAAAGCAGTATGATTTACTACACAAAGACCCGAAACAGACCTGGACATTTGTTGAAGTTGCAGCATTAAGAGGTCACATTTACAAATAACAAAGATATTTCAGACAAAAATATTTTAACTGGCTAATTTACATGTTCACATAGGACCCCTTATTAGATATCACCTTCACAATTCTTGCGTCTATTGAACATCTATTGAAAATTCAAGAGTTTCTGCTTGAATTTTTTGCAGGAGGTCAGAATATCCACTAAAGTTTTGAGGTGCCTGCTACCCTCATAAGATCTTTTGTTTGAGGATGCTTAAGAAGAATTTAAGGGGGATGATTGTTCATGTAACTAAACTTTGTTTATATGTGTGTTTTTTGTTTGTTTATTGATCTCTTAATGTCTTCTTCTCTATCGATAGCCATGCTAATGACAAGAATACAAGTTTCATCTTATACAAGTCATACATCCATACAGAATGTCAATCACAATTTAACATCCCCAATTCACTTAGCGTGCATGTCTTTGGACTATGGGAGGAAACCTAAGTACCCAGTGGGGATAACATGCAAGCATTTCCCGGATCACCCCACCCGCTGTATCAAACCTGGGCCCTTCTTGATGTAAGGCAACAGCACTACCAGTGCCAGTCGTGTGGCCAAATATAATGAAAAGTTACCCTTTAAATGTATTGTTTAAAGTCATCTTTAGCATCATTGGACATGTAATGACAGGTCAGGGGAGGACATTGGCCACACCATGATTTTGTCTCTTTTACTGCCCTTAACAGACAATGACACAGAGGTATTCATTGCTGCATGAGATGGTTCATTGCCATCTTCAAATATGGCAATGAGATGGTTCATTGCCATATTTGAAGATGATTTTGCTATGGAAGGCTCTTATTATACCATGGGAAAAAAGTGGTCAGTCAGAAACTATATAATTTGCCGAGGTCATTTTCTCACACTCCCCATAACGGGTTCTACCAGCTCTCCCCATGACTACCCCACCTTTTTTCTGACATTGGGACATGGTGGCCATCCACCCCCTATCCATATAGACCATCCCGGGTTGCGTGGCACTCATCAGTAAACAAAATTAGTCTTCATGTATGTCTGGGCTAACCTTTTCTACTTGTACTTGTGAGCACTGCTAACGGGAGGCCAAAAAGTAAGTTTATGCACAACAGGAAGCCTGTTGATGATCCGACACCTTGAGGTTTTTGGATCTTCAGAGGGCAGAGCAGCCTTAAATACCCTTTTGCATCTTTGTAATGGCATTTTAACAGCTGCTCTTTAAATCTGATAATCTTGCCTAGCAGAAGCTTTCCTCATTATGCGTCTGTGCTCTGAATTGCCACAAATATCTTCTTAGTATGATGATCACGCTTATGTGTTTATGAAGTAATTGTTTACCATATTGCTTGAAACGTGTAGCCTGCCTAATAATGTGGAATATCCTTCTTAAGTAATTTTTCTTTAATTTGGCTCATCGGCAAAACGAATCATCACAGGTGTCTGAGATTGATTTCAGTAATCCTAAGAGCCCTGATACACAATACTATCCATGAGTTTAATTGAAAAAGAAAGACTACTCCAAGTTATTTTGTTTCTGTGCTTGTCATAAGCTGTCATTGCTCCACTAGTGTTGTCAGTGTCTACAGTATAAAGGTCCAGACTCTAATTGCATGGAAACACAAAATGATGGCACAGTTGTGTACTGTTGGTGCTTGACATGATTTTTATTGATTTGACTTGATTGGCTAAACACTGGAGGTATTGTATGATTAGGTAAATGAAGCATTCTGAAGTATCACCTTTCTGTAATAGGACACTTGAGTCTTGTAGTGCTTGACAGGAGCAAAAAGGAAATTAAATAGACTATGGGAACAAGTGATTGCCCTGTCATAATGCATTTAAGCATTTTATGTCATAAGAATCTGCTACTATGTGTCATCATTTCTGTTCTATAAAATAATTTTTGTTCTATAATTTAGGTCTGAGCACAGAGGGAATCTACAGGGTTTGTGGCAACAAGGCTGAGATGGAGAGCATGCAGCGGCAATTCGACCAAGGTGAGCCATATTGCTATTCACTCTTTTGCATACTTATTCTCAGTTGTTTTATGGACTACCGATTTAAGATGATGTGTAAATATCCATGTAAATACATAAACAATCAGAGGCAAAGAGTCTATAGTCTACTCTGTATGTAATTTATTATAACAGTCATCCAAACTGCTGTTAACGTGCATTGTTTCCTCCATTTGTGATGTGCATGCTATAAGCTTAGCCATAAAAGCTTTAACAGATAAAAACAAACTGTGTACTTCTATACTGTGAAAGTCATTATTTTCCATCTTCTGTATTAATAATGTAAGCTTAACATAGACTATATTGCCAAAAGTATTTGCTTACCCATCCAAATAATCAGAATCAGGTGTCAAACACCTAGGCATGCAGACTGTTTTTACAAACATTTGTGAACGAATGCTTCGCTTTCAGGAGCTCAGTAAATTCCAGCGTGGAACTGTGATAGGATTTCAACTGTGTAACAAATCCAGTCATGAAATTTCCTCGCTCTTAAATATTCCACAGTCAAATGTCAGCTGTATTATAAGAAATTTTTTATTTTCTTATAATACATAATAATGATATGGAGCGGGGTCAGGGGATGCTGATGCTTATAGTGAAAAAAGGTCATCAACTTTCTGCAGAGTTAATCACTACACAACTCCAAACTTCATCACATGGTCTTCAGATTAGCTCAAGAACAGTGTGTAGAGAGCTTCATGGAATGGGTTTCCATGGTCGAGCAGCTGCATACATCACCAAGAACAATGCAAAGCGTTGGATGTAGTGGTGTAAAGAACGCTTCCACTGGACACTCCATCTGGCAATCTGATGGACGGGACTTAGTTTGGCAGTTGCCCGGAGAACGATACTTGTCTAACTGCATTGTGCCAAGTGTAAAGTTTGGTAACGGGGGATTATGGTGTGGGGTTGTTTTTAAGAAGCTGGGCTTGGCCCCTTAGTTCCACTGAAAAGAACTCTGAATGCTCCAGCATACTAAAACATTTTGGACAATTCCATGCTTCCAGCAGTTTGGAGCTGTCCCCTTTCTCTTCCAACATGACCGAGTACCAGTGCACAAAGCACGGTCCATAAAGACATGGATCACACAGTCTGGTGTGGATGAACTTGACTAGCCTGCACAGAGTCCTTAACCCCATAGAATATCTTTGGTATGAATTAAAGCCGAGACTGAGAGCCAGGCCTTCTTGTCTAACATCAATGTGTGACCTCACAAATGTGCTTTAAAAATTCCCATAAACACACTCATAAACCTTGTGGACAGCCTTCCCAGAAAAGTTGTTCTAGCTGCAGAGGGTGGACCGACTTTATATTAAACCCTATGGATTAGGAATGGGATATCACTTAAGCTCATATGTGAGTAAAGGCTGGTGAGTGAACCCTTTTGGCAATATAGTGTAGTTAGTGTTAATGTCCTCGGCTAGTAACAATGAGGAAACTTCCTCCCCTGTTTGCATAATATACACCATATTGACAATAAAATTCGCTTACCTGCCTTGACTCTCACATATTTAGCTGCTCAACCGTGGACACCCACTCAATATAGCTCTCTGCGCACTGTTCTTGAGCTAATAAAAAGGCAACATGAAGTTTGGATGTATGTAGTGATTGACTAATCTAAAATTTGGGACCCATTTTACCTTCAGATCTGCAATAAATCTTAATTCAACAGGGATTTTATTCTATATTACTTGGTTGTAATGAGTAGTTATTTGCCTTATAGTTGCCTTTCTGTCATCTTGAACCAGTCTGCCCATTCACCTCTGACCTCTCACATCAACAAGGCATTTTTATCCACACTACTTCTGCTCAGAGGACACTTTCTTTTTTTCTGACCATTCTCTCTAAACCCTAAGATGGTTGTGCATGTAAATTCCAGTGGATCAGCAGCAAATTCTCTGCTCGTCTGGCACCAACAACTATGCCAAGTCACCATTCTTCCCATTTCTGATGTTTGTTTTACATTTAAGCAAGTTACTTGACCACCTCTACATACCTATATGTATTAAACTGTGGCCATTTTACTGACTGGATATATGTTCTGTCTCCACTAATTTTGGGAATAATTTAGATAGACAGACAGCTAACAAATAAAGACTTGTCCACCTAAATACGAAGGGAAACCAAAATCCAAATCACCGGTGTTGAAACACTTTAACAAAAGTGGCAAAGGGAGGACAGTGTACATTATGTTTGCGTTTGTATCTCGTTCCCGCCATAATCCAAAACTGTCTTACAATATATGGAAGTTTATCCACTATTGGACGGATGCATATCGGAGAAGATATGAGAGAGATATGAGAGACCTGCTATGTCGTCATAGTCCTTTGAACATAGTAATTCTTTCAGAATATCACTAAGCTTTACTAATCGATGCATGTCTTTATTAGCGATTTTTAGAAAATCCTCTCATCTTTTTTAAAGCACCTTTTCAAAGACGATCGAAAGACGGAAGTCCTGCTTCCCAATTGGACGAACTTGCTGCACGAACACTTTTGACTATTTCCTTTTATTCAGGACCTAACTTTTCATTTAATAAATCCATTATCTGTAGAGAAGACAAATTCCTGTCTTTAATTCCATTTAGGAACGAAACCTTCCACATTCTGTAATGCTCTGGCTTGTATTTATGGAAGACTGGTTTTAGTGTTTCTTTGCGATTAAACCATGTGTTCCATGTGCTCTGTTTGTGTAACAAGGGGATTTCGGTTCAGAGGTTGATATTCCCACCCCGGAACGTTTGATACAGTAGGGTAAATTGCACTACTTCACGGTTCTTGTTTAATGTTTTTCGTTTCCGGAAGTGATGTGTCGAAGTGGTGTTTATTCATGGCGGCGTACTCACTTTGCTGTTGTACATATTTGCTTGTACGTCGTAACGAATCGATTGATTCTGCTTTAATAGCTGGTTTTATGACGCGTTTTTGCGTCTGTGACGTTGGCTGTTTATGTGACATTGCGTCTGCTTGAGCCAAATCAAATTCTTTCTGTTTTTGAAGAAGTATTTGCTATGATTCTGGCAAAATTCTGACTTTTAATTCCTTTTGTGCATAGTCAAGCTCTATTTATGCTTTTTGCGCTCTTGCCCGTGCTTGTTATGCAGTGGTTGAACGTGAAGATGATGATTTTCCTGATTGTTTAGAAGTAGCTCTGGAAACCTGGAAACATCGTCAGATTACTCAGAAGGTGGTGGATTAGAAGCTTCTTCCTGCTTCTCTGGAGTTTTGTCTCTAAATTGCTTGCCCGAGCGTAAACTCATTGTGAAGTCCGTCAGTATAATCCGAAGAATAGATCCTTTTTCCTTCTTACGAAATAAACCACGCAATAAGCCACGAAAAGACAGGCATTGTATTCTATTGATTCTCAATAAAAATCAATGGAAAAAAAACATCTTTTTACTGTTGTGTCCCCTCTAATTTTGGGTATAATTTAGATAGACATCTAACAAATAAAGACTCGTCCAATAATACACTGAAGACTAAACCAAACATCAACAAAGGTGATGTAGTCTTATTAAAAGACTCACAGGTCAGCACTTTAACTTAGTTTAGTCCTTGCATTCTGTGGAAGCATCTGTCTTTTTACAGATTACATAAAGACTCGTGACATTTGTGTTAAGCAATTCAACAGGTGTTGAAATAAACCTAATAAAGTGGCTGGTGAGTGTATAGCTGAATCTGTTTAGTGATCCCAATAGCCATAGTGTGTGTGTGTGATCTTCATTATATAGTAGGGTATGCGTAATACACAGTATGACCACTACCCCAGTTTCTCTTGAAAGACTGGAAAATGATGTTAAACTGTCATTGTGTGTAAAGTCTGGTTATGAACGGTTGTTTAATTCGGCTTTGTTTATAAATGAGCTCAAACTAGAGCTGCATGGAACTACTTTGTATGATTCAGCCTACAGTTAAATTTGCACCTAGTTTATTTTAAATTCTTAAATACTAACCTGGTTTGAATGACTACTTATCTGACCAGGCAGTTACTTAGGATTATCGAATGAATGATGCAATTCAGTTTGTTAACCAGATGTAATGTGAATCTTAGTACCTCTGGCAAGGAGCTTATGTTTTCTGTGTTGTTTGTTTGTCAGTTTTAATTCCAGCACCCTTATGGGGATTTTTATGATTTTTTTATGAAACTTGTTGTAGGAATGTCACATGGGTTGAGAGAGAACCTATTCAGTTTTGGAGTGAATCTATAGGAATGTTTACTTGAAGATACCCTGAATAATCCTAATCCTATTACGATGATGCAATATAAACATTATATAATAATATTCAGGGCCTCCTTTAAGTGAATCTTAGTTTTAAGTATTGTTTAACACTTTGTTTTTTGCTTTGTCTGTGATCTGCTGTCTAGAGTACACAACTAGTTCTTTTCTGTATTTGTGTCCATATATCGCTTAATTCCCAGAACACTGAAGATAATTGTCAGTAAGAAAGCTTTATTGGTGTGATTACAATTGCATCTAAATACTTAATACGGCAAAATACTTATTACACTTTTCAAGGAAGCAGTTGGTTGTGCTAGCGTATTGAAGGACATTCAACAGCTCAGCAGTGGCAGATTCAGTGAGCTTAGGTTTGCTTTCTTAGTATAAATGGCCCATGAAAACATTGCACATGGTTGCTTTTTGGCATAAACTGAAAAGGGCTTTTGAGATCCTCTGTATCTGCAGTTAAAGGCTTCTGCTATAACATGAAAAGCAATAAGCAGGTGTTCTGCATAATTACCCTGGATTATTTCACATAATTTGCTTCAGCTCAGACTCTAGGTAGATCATCATGTATATTGTATGCGCTAGTCAATAATCTGTTGCAATACAGTAGTGATATTTGAAATTGTCATTTTGAGACATTTTGCTTATGGATCATTTACCTTTGCAGTATTTAGCAGACGCCACTGTCCAGAGCGACTTACAAAGTGCTTTAAGACAATATCAGTAAACATAATTTATTCTGAATAAATAGGAAGCCAACAAGAATATTCTCAAGAAGCTGTTGTAGAATTGTGAATGTGAGTTTTTTTTTCCCAATATATAATTATTGTTCACATCGATAGTGGTGCAGTGGCACCGACACTCTGTGTCTAGAGAATAAGGTTAGAGTAAGAAGGTGAGTTAATTACTTGCTTATAGATTTAGGTAATGAAGCGTGCACATACATGTGCTGCTTAATAATGGGATCCCATCAGGGTTGGTTTGGTCTGGTGTGATGAGTCTGATCAATTAGACCCTAGCACAGACTTGTTACTACAGAAACTGCAGCATACGTGTAGCCACTAACATGTAGACACCCATGAACAGATAAAGATTTTGATCATGTGACTTATTCTGACCTTATGCTCTATGTTTACTGAATAATTTATTAACTTGGGGGGGGGGGGGGAATCATACAAACCTCTCCTCTCTATTACTCGCAGTAGCAATTGTTCTGTTATCTCTATAAAGAAAGCAAAAAAAATCCTAATCATAAGGCTAACTTTTAACTAAGATTTTATTTTCCTTTTGGGTCAATAGGCAGCCACACAACACTGCTTTTTTTCTTTCTCCTGCAGAATAAAAATATATATTTTTAGTGTATGCAAATGCCTTGATAACAATTTCTCTATAGTTTTAATCAGATTTCTTTTCTTTGTTCTTATGCCTGTAATGTTTTCCCCTATTGTCTCCATTGTGCCTTTCACACAGCACACTTACTTTTCTTTGATATGTGAATCCTCCAAGTAAACGCACATTTCATAAAAATCTGGGTAATTTAGTTCTACAGAGGAAGCACACAATACCATGAATTTTATATTGAACGGGTTTAAAATACACTACATTTCGCTCACCTGCCTTCACTCACATATGAGCTAATCCATAGGAATCAATATGACAATGGTCTACACTTTGCAGCTAGAACAGCTTCAAGTCTTCTGGAAGGCTGTCCACAAGGTTTAGGAGTGTATTTGTGAGAATTTTTGACCATTTCTCCAGAAGCGATGTTGGTTGAGAAAGTCTCTGCTCTAATTCATCCCAAAGATGTTCTATCGGCTTAGGGTCAGGACTCATCCACGCCAGACTCTGTCATCCATGTCTTTATGGACCTTTCTTTGTGCACTGGTGCACAGTCATGTTGGAAGAGGAAGGGGCCAGATCCAAACTGTTCCCACAAAGTTGGGAGCATGGAATTGTCCAAAATGTCTTGGTATGCTGAAGCATTCATACACCTGTGGCCATGGAAGTGATTGGAACACCTGATTCCGATAATTTGGATGGGTGAGCAAATACTTTTGGAAATATAGTGTATAGGTTGTGCTATAATGGCTTGTCAGACAGTAGGTGGTTTCTTCAAATTATGCATAGTATTAATTTCTAGTTAGTTGTATGTGAGTAATTATTACTAATGTATTTGAGGAAATTCTATTCAAATCGATGTATTAACTGACTGTTCTTGATTTCTGACTGTTAGATTCCAACCTGGACCTGGTAGAGAAAGATATCTCTGTGAACACTGTAGCTGGAGCAATGAAGAGCTTCTTTTCCGAGTTGCCAGAACCTCTGGTACCGTACAACATGCAAGTGGAACTGGTGGAGGCCTTCAGTGAGTACTGCTAAAAGAGTTCTTTTAAAATATTGTATGATTATGATACTGATACTAGAGCTGGAGAATAATTCAATTCCAGATGATTTATTTTTTATGTAATATGAATATTGCAGCTTTAATTGGATACAGTTAAAATCTGTGTTTTAAACGCAATTGTTTTGGAAAATGTTGTTAAAACTGCACACAGTTCCAGATACACTATCTGTGCGTGCTAAGTGAACCTCTGGGAGGTTCAAATGCAGAGAATAGAAACCTTATTAGGATCAATAAAGTATCAATTATTATTAATTATTAATATATTTTTAATATATATATATAAATATAAATAAATATAATATATAAATATATAACTTACTTCTTTGCTCTATGGATATTTATTGAATCAATAGAATGTTTCTTAACTGCTCAACATCAGAGCACATCAGATACCATTAGATTTAATTTGTAGACACTGTTTGATTCAATTAAATAGTTAAACTGGGTAAAAACTACATCAGAACTCAAAATAAAGAATGTTGCAGTGTTCACCCTACAATCTCAATAGAGCAATCAATATAATAAAAAGAAAAAGAAAAGTAAAGAAAACATCTGTTCTATCCGAGAAAGCAATCTTCAATTTTGCTCAGATAAAGACACTGGAAATTCATGAGAATCTGTGAGCTCATGCATACAGAAGTAGGTGGAAAGGTGTTGCACCACTCACTGATGTTGGATCAGCAGCAGTTCTGCTTGATGGATGCATGTAATAGCCTTCAATTTGCATGCATTTCTACTCTAGCTGATTGTGAAAAGATACCTGATTTGGATTAAATATGGAGTTTGCATGTTCTCCCCGTGTTCGCATGGGTTTTCTCTGGGTGCTCCAGTTTCCTGGCCAAAGACATGCATGTTAGGTAAATTGGAAATGCTAAATTGTCATTCTATGTGAATTGGAGAAGTAAAATTGTCCGGTTTTAAGCCTGGGTGAGGGTTGCGTCAGGATGGGCATCCGGCGTAAAACATGTGCCAGATCCTAATGCGAGGAACTTGCTGTAGCAACACCTGGTGACAGGGAAAAAGCCGAAAGATGGAAAAAAATGCCTTAATTAGGCTAGAGATATAAACAAAACCTTTACAGTATGTGCAGTATATAAAGCAGTGTAGGAGTGCCTCTTGTAGTCAGTTTCCACGATTAATATAATGAGAGATGCATGTGATGCTTTCTTTTGTAACCTCATGTTCAATGTCGTAATATAATATCTGTCTTGGTGGTGCTCTGAATCGTTATCTTTCACTGCCCTTGACTTTTTAACCTTGTGTAAAATTAGGGAAGGTGGTCTATTGAGATTATAATGTAGACGATGATTGTGAGAGCTTTACCTTCCATGCCTAATGGACCATAGTTTTTAATCCTCCCTCTTTGAATACAATTGCAATGCTGCTTATATATCTGCTGTGTCCACATGCATATTCACGGGTAAAGGTGCTCTGTACTGACTTTTTTTAAAACTGATTATAAAATATGAACGGCTTAGGCTTTGTGTTAGGGCTATCTGCAGTGGGAAGGTGTTTTGCTCACACAGCGATGAGCTTCATCTTAATGCAGTGTGAAATTCTGTGTTCGGCTCTGGGCATTACTCTAACATCAGGATGCACCAACAATTTAAGTGTGGCTTATGCCTGTAGTTTGCTTGCTATTTGGGAGCATTTAAAAATGTTACATTAACTCCCTTAAGCACTTCAGTCCTTAGCGCAGAAGACTGAAAAGTAGCCCAAAGAATGGGGCAGGAATTGAGTGCAGTTTGTTTTACTTCTAGTTGTCTGAGTTTGTCATGGATATCTTGCTATGTCTTAACATAATACTTAACATAAGATAGGCTGAGACAGTAAATGCAGCACTTTTGCCACTTCTGATTTTTATTGCTTCAACACTCAAGAAGATACGGCGTGGAGGAACATGCGCACTTAGCTAGCGTGGAACATTCCTGAGAGAAAACTAAGCATAAAATGGTGGTACTTTTTATTCTTGGGGTACTTATACTTTTTTCTTTTAAAAGTATAAGTATAAAACTTATACGTTTATTCTTATACTTTTATGACTCTTGCGGTGATGAGTAACACAGAGCAGAATGGACAGAGTCAATCCCTGCAGGTACTGGGCGGAGCTCCAGACTGGCTTGTATGTCACTGAGCATCATGGCAACAGTGCAGCAGGCTTGTTCAGTTTCTGTTGCAGCGATGCTAGCTTTCTTAGGTGTCTGCCTTTTACTAGCACTTTGGCATTAATAATGGATATCATAGAAGGTTGCCATATTGCATTAAACGTGGACAGATTGCCTTAGCAGACAGGTATTCAGTAAGGGTTGTCTGTTGTGATCTGATTTCGATTGATTGCAGACTGTTAGTTTCTTAAAAATGAAATCACCTTCCTGTCTCTACATGAAGTGCTGGGAATTTTGCTCCAGTGTTGCTCCATTACATAGTACATCAGTAGTGAATGTGTGTCCGTGAGAGAAATACTGGAGTGTAAATGTGACATCAGAGTTTGCATATGGGGTGCTGGCATCAGTTTTGCTGTGTGTGATACTAAGGAGCACATCTGCCATAGTGGTCACGTGTACTAAATGAGAGTTCTCTGAGGGCTGATGTAAGCCGATCTGACTCAGTGCATTCAGCGTTCTTGCAAGACCCAGGGGACATGTGTGTGTGTGCGTGTGTGCGTGTGTGTGCGCTGTTTAGTTTGTGCCTCATCCTGCAAGCATCTCTCAGGCTCCCCTGATGATGGTGATAGGAAATCAGGCACCATATGTAGTTCCAGAAGGATCCACCCTTTCTCATTGCTAGAGCTAATTATTGCCTCCTGACCTTTTATTTGGGAGTGCACCAGGGCTGTCAAAACAATTTTCACTGCCTGGATGCTACTTGAGTTTATAGATTTGTGTATTTTTAAAGCAAAATATCCAGTTCTGTTTTTTAGAAAGCAGGAAGTATGTACAGAGACAAACAAGCAACCTGTGCATTATGCTTCGATACCAATGAGTAACAGCGTCATAGAAAACCAAATTCAGAGAAAAATCACACTCTGTGTCAGATTGTATTCAGAGCTAATAAAAAGACTGTTGTGGATTCCTCCGTGGACGAAGTGAACAGAGTTTAATCAGTCCACAAACAGGTTGTTGATAAGTCAGACAATCAGCTCAACAATCCATCACCAGCCACAGTCCACAAAGATCGGGTTGTCTGATTAGCAACTTGTCATGCTGAAGCACATTGCATACAGGTCAAAAGCTTCATCAGACATCATAATGTTTGAAAAACATGTGACCATGACAGGTTAGTTGGTGATGGATGGGCTCGGTTTAAGGTTTCATAAACTGATCATCTCAGATTTTCACTCACATACGTCTCTAGAGTTTACACAAAACTGTGGAAGTATAAGAACATCGAATGAGTGACATTTTCCAATGATCAAATGTAGAACCTTGGAGAATCTGGTGTAATCTTCTGCAGTTGAAGCCCAACATCTTTAGGGTTTAGCCTGTTTTGCAACTTGAGATGATTTTCTTATTGTACGGTTGTAAACAGTGGCTGTTTGATTTGCAGAGGCGTATTGTCAGATCAACTTGGCAGAAGTACAGGTGTTAAAATCTGTTAAATTGGCTGGTGCATGTATAGTCAATAGATACAGGTGCATCTCATTAAATTGGAATATCAAAATGTTAATTTATTTCAGTAATTCAATACAAACAGTGAAACGCATATGTTATATAGATTCATTACAAACACAGTGATCTATATCAAGTGTTATGTCTGTTATTGTTGATGATTATTTCTTACAGACAATGAAAACCCAAAATTATTATCTCATAAAATTAGAATATTATAGTCCAACAAAAAAAAAGATTTTCAATGCAGATATTTTGGCCTATTAAAAAGTACGCTATATTGACAAAAGTATTCACTCACCTGCCTTGACTGGCATAACTAGCTTCTTGACCATGAAAGCCCATTACATGAATCTCTCTGCGCACTGTTCTTGAGCTAATCTGAAGGCCACATGAAGTTTGGAGGTCTGTAGAGATTGACTTTTCAGAAAGTTGGCAACCTCTTCGCACTATGAGCATCAGCATCCACTGACCCTGCGTCGTCAGTTTACGTGGCCTACCACTTTATGGCTGAGTTGTGGTCGTTGCCAAACACTTCTATTTTCTGATAATACAGCTGACAGATGACTGTGGAATATTTAGGAGTGAGGAAATTTCACGACTGGATTTGTTACACAGTTGAAATCCTATCACAGTTCCATTCTGGAATTCACTGAGCTCCTGTAAGCGACCCATTCTTTCACAAATGTGTTTAAAAACAGTCTGCATGCCTAGGTGCTTGATTTTATACACCTGTGGCCATGGCAGTGATTGGAACACCTGATTCTGATCATTTGGATGGGCGAGCAAATACTTTTGGAAATATAGTGTATGTGCAGTAAATGCACTCAATAATTGGTCGGGGCTCCTTTCGCACAAATTACTGTATCATTGCGGCATGGCATATAGGCAATCAGCCTGTGGCACTGTTGAGGTTGCTTTAATAGCAACCTTTAGCTCATCTGCATTGTTGGGTCTGGTGCCTCTTATCTTCTTCTTGACAATACCCCATAGATTCTCTATAGGGTTTAGGTCTGGAGAGTTTGCCGGCAAAGGAAGCCCAGTAATACTGTGGTTATTAAACCAGCTATTGGTACTTTTGGCAGTGTGGACAGGTGCCAAGTCTTGCTGGAAAATAAAATTTCCATCTCAAACGCTTGTCGGCAGAGGGAAGCATGAAGTGCTCTAAAATTTCCTGGTAGACGGCTGTGCTGACTTTGGTTTTGATATAACACATTGGACTTACGCTAGTAGATGACATGACCCCCAAACCATCACTGATTGTGGAAAACTTACACTACACCTCAAGTAGCTTGGATTGTGTGCCTCTCCTTTCTTTCTCCAGACTCTGGGACGTTGATTTCCAAATGAAATTCAAAATTCTATCCAATTCTTTTTCTCCTGGTCTAGTTAAAACATTCTTTTGGCGTTGTCTCTTAGTCATAAGTGGTTTGACACATGGAATGCATGTCCTGGATACATCTGTGTGTAGTGGCTATTGAAGGACTGACTCCAGCAGCAGTCCACTCCAAATATTTAAATGGACTTTTCTTGACGAGGCTTTCAAGGTTGCGGTCATCCCGGTCGTTTTTGCACCTTTTTATACCACCCATTTTTCCTTTGACACAACTTTCCATGTATATGCTTGGATACAGCAATCTGTGAACATCAGCTTCTTTAGCAGCTACTTTGGTGCCATAGGACTGGTCTGAGTATTGCTAATCTACTGGGATTTTCATGCACAACCATATCTGTGGTTTACAGGGAATGGACGAAAGTTTTGTTGATGTGAAAGGTCAGAGCATTAAAAGAACCTTAAAAAGCCTTACATTGGACTTCTTGATACCTGTGGAAACCCTGCATTATTATGTTGTTTTCAGTTTGTCTACCTTGTATTTTGTTTTTGTTCACCTTGAGTCATTACCTGCATTGATATTCTGAGAGGCTGTGTCTGAATGTGTCAGTTTTGTGTCCGTTTCTCTGTGTCTTATCCTCATATCTCATTCCCACAGAGATCAACGATCGAGAGCAGAGGTTACTCACCATGAAGGACGTGCTGCGCAGGTTCCCCCGAGAAAACTACGAGGTCTTCAAATACGTCATCAGCCACCTGAACAAGTCAGAGTTACTTTGCAACTTCTAAACTTTGCACAGTTAGACATGCACAGCAAAAATACTTTGTACTTGTACATTTTTATTGTAGTTGTTTGTTTGTAAAAGCAACATAAAAGGTCATTACATTCAGGGGTTAGACAATGAAACTGAAACACCTGTCATATTAGTGTGGGATGTTTCCTGGCTAAATTGGAAAAGCCTGGTGGCCAATCTTCATTAATCGCACATTGCATCAGTAAGAGCAGAGTGTGAAGGTACAATTAGCAGGGTAAGAGCACAGTTTTGCTCAACCTATTGCAATGCACACAACATTATGGGTAAATACCAGAGTTCAAAAGAGGACAAATTGTTGGCGCATCTGTGACCAAGACAGCAAGTCTTTGTGATGTATCAAGAGCCACTTTGGGATGTTTTGGAGGAGCAAGTC
>JAOUQV010000044.1:11196912-11208663 GCA_028565295.1 Aspidoras spilotus
GCTTGTCCAATTTAGCCATGAAACCTCTCACACTAAAATGACAGGTGTTTCAGTTTCATTGTCTAACCCCTGTATATTTTCAGTGTAAATGAAAAGCATTTTGTTTGGAAAAAGGAAAACACTGCATTCCAGCATAATTGTTATTTTTATTCAAATAATAATTATAATATATAAATCTGTCTGGCTTATGACATTTTCTGGAGACTTTCATGATGTCTGCTAAATTTTTGTTACATTTTTCTGTTTAAAGACTGAATATCTACTAAATATCTAGGTCTCTCTGCTGTGACAAGATACTTTGTTTTCTTATTTTGCAGATACAGTGTTGAATTAATCCTATATGCTGACATTAGCTGATCCTAACTTTAATACAAAGACAGACTGTCTAAGCTATATCATTTGTCATTATTATGTCATTAAGATTTTTGTAGGTTATTGGATCAATATAGTATAATTATGGTGTATAATTATTGACACACCCAGATAGATTCCAAAATTTAATTCCTAAAAAAACCTTATCCCATCTGTGAAACAGGGTGGTGGTAGTCTAATGATATGGGCCTGAATTTCTGCATATAGGCCAGAACATTATTGATGGAAAAATTTATTCTGAATGATACCAATTGATCCTAAAGAAAAATGTAAGAACATTTGTTGATGAGCTTTATGTCAAAGAAATTTTAATATAACGTCCTGATTATAATCCAATATAAATCTTGTGGGTCACACCAGATACTAAAAGGTTTGCCTATTTTGTCACCACTCACATATACAATACTATATGAAATATTGAATCAGTTATCCTCAAAAAATATAGATTTGATTTGGTTCCCTGTAATGTAATCTGATGAGGTTTTTAGTATAATTTATGCAGAAATTAGAAAAAATCTTATATGTCCACAAACATTCAAATTTATTTTACTGATATTGGACCAATTAACCAATTTGGTGTTAAATCTAAATATTGATACAGATATTTAGAACAGTTTTACAAGTTTTACAAGGAGAAACATACATTCTGCTTTAAACCAATTTGCACTGTCACGTCAAATGAATGTTGTGACCCAATGGAAAACCTGCCTCTAACCCAATGTATTTGAGTGTATTGTAGGAATCAATTTCTAGATGTAAATTCATATCGTTACCTTCCTAAAATAAAGGTCTAAATAATTTATTGACCAAAATGATATTTTTTTGCCTAAATCACCTCCTTCACCATGCTGTCCACCTCTGGTAAAATCACCTATGTTCTTAGTTTTACAGATCATGTGATTCTACCCCTGTAATAAAATGGCCTGTTTTTATTTGTATTTTTGTAAATGGGATTTCTAATAATAAAACTTATTTATGAAAAAGGTCACTGGGGTTTGAGTATTGTAAACACACTATATTTCCAAAAGTATTTGCTCAACTGCCTTGACGTAAATATAAGGTAATCCATAGGGATCAATTTAATGTTGGTCCACCCACTTGCAGCTAGAACAGCTTTTGGGAAGGCTGTCTACAAGATTTAGGAGAGTGTTTATGGGAATTTTCTTCCAGAAACGCACTTGTGATTTCACACACTGATGATGGACGAGAAGGCCCAGTCTCCGCTCTAATTCATCCCAAAGATATTCGATCGGGTAAGGTCAGTCAAGTTCTGTTATCCTGTCTTTATGGACCTTGCTTTGTGCACTGGTGCACAGTCATGTTGGAAGAGGATGGGGCCAGCTCCAAACTGTTCCTACAAATTTGGAAGCATGGAATTGTCCAAAATGTCTTGGTATGCTGGAGCATTCATACACCTGTGGCCATGGAAGGGATTTAAATACCTGATTCCAATAATTTGCATGGGTGAGCAAATATTTTTATATAGTGTATGTTTTTACAATTTTACAATTTCCCATTAATCTTGAATTATTCTGAGCCTGTTTTGTTTTTGTTGGTTTATATTGCTTGCTTACTTCACTAGACAAATCCTCTTCAGCCAACATTGGCCATATTGCCCATGCCCTTTTGGGTCAGTGTGTAACCCTGGAGACTTGGTCCTTTGCCCTTCTTAATCCAGGAGCAAACCTGCATCAGTGTGTATTATAGAGTGATCAGTCTCCAGCAGAGAAAAAGAAACACTAAGAACCAGTAACACAATAACCTCTGATCTGTTAAAAAGTGCTGAGAGATAAAGTAAGTATGTTTTACTTATTTGAGGATAAAGTTATATTAATACTAAAGTAACAAAAATTTGTTTATGTGTTTTGTGCATAGCTTTGACATTGTAGACAAATTTTATTTACGTTTATGGCATTTTGCATACACGCTTATCCAAAGTGACTTAAAAAATGTTTAGTCAATTATTTAGAATGTCAGAGCTAGTGCTTGTAGATCTGAATTCAATATATCTAGAGCTATTATACTGCCAGAATAATCCATATAATACAAATACATCAATTGCTTGTAATCATTGCTTTTTACCCTCACACCCAGTGGGGCATACTGTCAGCATGTCTAGTCTTAATTGTTATGTGATATTTTAAAGTGCTAATTTGCCTTCCATATGTTTTCTTTTCTACATTCTTTTCATCTGATAAGGGTACTCTGGCCGCTCCTTTATGGATTATTTACCCCACCCATCCTTGTGCACCCCAGCTATTTTACGCCTTTATCTTTTCCCATTTTTGTAAAGCATCCTAGGGTATCTTGGCTATATAGGTTGAATGTATTATTATTGTAGGGGAACCTGGTAAAAGCATTAATATATAGTTTTATATGAATATATCAACAGGGGCACCACCTACATTTTAATTTTGTAGGATTTAAATATTTACTGTGCGTATGTCACAGTAAATCAACTCTCATTTATAAAGTCTTGAAACTCAAGTCTTGTTTGAGTTTCAAATGCCTTGGTGCTTTTTCTGTGAGAATAGATCCCAGGTATGGCCGATCCGGCTGTGTCTCACTTGCTGTGGGTCCTAATACTCAGGGAAAAATCTGTATCTAGCTGGGCTACCAATCTCTTGCAATTACAAATTCTTACATGAAGAAACCTAGCTAATCGTGGAAATTAAGTTGCCGGCCAGACTTAATCTCACGATTAATTAGCTGTACTTATCATACATCCAGCATGTGACTATTGTTTAACTGCAATCAGGGATCATTCTTATTTTTAGCTCTCTGAATCAATGACTGACTGCAGGCACTGAATATGACTTGAAGGTCTGACTCTGACCGCCTCCTGTCCTCTTGGATTGGACATTTTATTACCCATGGATGGAGTTTCCCTGAAGTTGGGTGTTGTCTTTATTGGCCAAAAAGTGTGTCTGTTCTTTTTTTTTTTTTTCACCAATGTGCGTTTCATATTCATGAGGGAAGTGTGGCACTGTGTATGTGAAAATGATATTTAAAGATGTAGTGATGAAATCAGTCAGAAAATCAGAAGAGGTTAATGTGATATATAAAAAAATAGTAAAAAAATGGTATGTTTATATTTACCCTCAGTGATTCTTAATTGTGCCTTATATCATGTTAAAGCTTATTTACTGTGATATAAAAAAAAAGAAAAAGGAAGAAACAAATTAGAAATTAAATCTATTCTTTGTCTAAAGATTAACACATTCCTAATAATTCTAATGCATGGATTATAGGTAAATATGTATATCATAAGCATAACATTTTAGAAAAGAGACAACTTGTTTTTCAATCAGAGTTTTCTTATTTTAGAAGAGAATAAAATTGCATATTTGAGATAAATACATCATATGTGACATATATCGGTCACTAATGAATTGATAAAATGGTCAAAAATCGTAGAAAATGTCCATTTTCAGAGATGTAAAAGTAAAAAAATCTGTCCTGTTTTGGTCCTGTTTTCTTTGTTTAATGAAGAGGCCATGAGGCAGAGTTATGGGGTTTGTGGTTTTGTGACTGGTTTGTTTATTCTTCTGATAAGTGTTTATGGAGAGAACAGGAAAAAGACCATCAATGATAACTTATCTTGATGAAATTCCAGGTGTTGTCCATACCTCGTCTAAGAAAGCTTGATTTCTTTTGTTAATAGGGCTTTCCTTTAACAAGAAAACGAAAATGTTTCTATTCTCATATGTGTTCAGGGTAATAAAAGGTATGGGGGTTTAGGCCTCTAAATTTATAATGGGTTTATGACAGGGTTCTTGAAAATATATTTTTCTTAAGCTTGTTAAAATGCTCTGTATCAGCATAATCACCTCACAAAAGGAGTAATAAAGGATGGCTTAAAATTCTGTGGCCGTAAAATGAACAGGCATAAAAATAATTGTAATCTTTGTTGCAGATTGTTGCAGTACATTCCCCTACTCACGGGATACAGTTGTCAAGGCTGGGTCTTGTGCTGACTGTAGACATCTGCAAGGTAAAAAGG
Source organism: Aspidoras spilotus (assembly GCA_028565295.1). Classification (NCBI taxonomy): domain Eukaryota; kingdom Metazoa; phylum Chordata; class Actinopteri; order Siluriformes; family Callichthyidae; genus Aspidoras; species Aspidoras spilotus. The sequence goes on from JAOUQV010000044.1 coordinate 11,201,288, forward strand.
TGAAAGTGGTACAGGTATTGTCTTTGTATTGCATTAATTATGGTTTAAATGCATAGTGTGATGAAGAGTGTTGTATGATAGTAGACCCATAGAAAGTTGTATAACTAACTGGGTAAAGCTGTCAGTAGCATGCTTATTCTTGAAGCTCTATTAGGCCGGGGGCCGCAGCATTGGCATTCTCATCATGTCTTTAAAATTAATCGCACTTTGCACACCCTCATGCTTATATCCACCCTCTCAGTCTGATCTCTCTAACTTTTTCTTCCAATTGTCCAACCTGTCCTGTACCTCTGATGTTTTCATTCTTAATCCTGTCTCTCCTGGTTACTCCCAAAGAAAACCTCAACATCTTAAGCTCTGCAACATCCAGCTCTGCTTCCTGTGACTTAGACAGAGCCACTGTCTCCAAACCATACAACAAGACTGGTCTCACTACTCTTGTATAGACCTTTTCTGTTACTTTTGCTGTGACCCTTTTGTCACACATCACTCCTATCACTTTTCTTGAGCCATTCAATCTGCCTGTACTCTCTTCCTTACCTCTTTTCCACACTCTCTATTAAACAGTTGATCCCAATTATCTGAACTCCTGCATCTTTGTGAATACTTTTCCCTGTAGCCTGACCGTTCTACCTACCTCACTCTCATTTACACACATGTATTCTGTCTTACTACAGTTGACTTTCAGCCCCCTCATTTTCAGAGCATACCTCCACATCTCAAAATTATCTTCCACCTGTTCCCTGATCTCACTGCAGATCACAATGTCATCTGAAAACATCATAGTCTACAGTGTTTCCTGTCTGACCTGATCTAGTCTGTCAATCACCAGAGAAAAACAAAAAAGGGCTCAGAACCAATCTTTGATCATCTATCTGTCACTCCTACAACACATCTCACCACTGTCCTCCTGAACTCATACATGTTTTGAACCAGTTTACGATAATTTTCAGCTACTCCAGACTTCCTAATACAACACCACAGTTCCTCCCCCAGTCCCCACCCTATTATAAGCTTTCTTTAAATCTACAAAGACACAGTCGAGCTCTTTCTGACCTTCTCTATACTTCTCCATCAGAATTCTTAAAGCAGTGGTGCTCTTTCTTGGCATGAAACCATACTGATGCTCACAGTCACCTCTTGTCTATGCCTAGCTTCCACAAATCTCTCCCAAATCTTCATTTTGTAACTTTATGCCCCTGTAAATGTTACAAATCTGCAGATTACCATTAGTTATATAAATCTGTACAAATACACTCTCAAAAATCTCTTTGAATAATCTAGTCAAAAACACCACTCTCATTTACATTTCCGTGCCCCTACCGGTATTTCATCAGGTCCACCTCTTCCCTTCTTCATCCCCTTCAAAGCTACCTCCTGTTCCAAACCTGGGTAAATGATGTGGGTTGCGTCAGAAAGAGCATCCGGCATAAAACATTTGCCAAATCAATAATGCGAGTTCTTCAGTTATGATTGACTCGCCGTGGCAACCCCTGATGAAGGAAGAGGTAGAGGATACATATTTTAATATTTTTTATTTTTTGTTTGTGTTTTTAACACCATAATATAATAATAACAGTGGTAAAAAAACATATGAGGCACATAATGGAGCCAGAAAACCATTTTCACCAGAATACTAAAAGAATGAATATCAGAGACAAGGATCTGTGGTTTTTTCCAAAATAAGATGTTAACAAGTTACCACTTTAGAGTAGAGGGCAGAAAGCAGGTCACCTCTCTCAGGAAGATTACTCTTCTTCTGTTTGTTTATCATTTGTTTGTCAGCTATTTTTTATCTAGCTCTGTGTTTTGCATGTAATTGGCCTTTCTTTGCTATAATTTGCTTACTTTAAAATGGAACAAGACAGCCTTGGCCTAAAGGGCTTGACCGAGTTCATGTACAAATTAAAAGGTGCTTAGCTGTGTGATGCTGACATTTGATTGTACCATAAAACGGCTGACTTAAATCACATTTCACTCTCTCTGCTGGAAACAACTTTGAGATAATTTTCTGAAAATTGCTGTTTTTTTATAGCTTTCTTCTATTTTGTGATAGCCTAATAATAGTCTACATGAGCACTGTCTGAATGTGTATTCAGTGTATGAGTCACCGCTCCAGTCAGGCTGGTAGCATTAGCTTGAGATAGTGACATCAAGTTAATTGCCTTGTATATTGCTAAGCAGTCAGCCATGTCAATTCCCATTCGCTGCATATAACATACAATCAAAGCAGCATCCCAGCCAGACATAATACAGCTCCCAATGCTAATAATGACTCAGACAATGTCCTCTCCCCAGTCTGGTCAGTAGTAGGTCTTGCCATGATTATTCTAACATTTGGGGACTGATTCATCAGTGTGTGAGTAACAGTATTGTGTGTAAAGTGTTACAGTTATCTGATCTGTAAGGAAGTAATGTAACAACAAAATATTATGTAATCATATTACTGTTACTTAATTAGGTAAAACAGTGTTACCTTGTGTTACTCATGATTTTATATAAAATGTTATTTTTAATTAAAAAAAATTTATGTAATTGTCTGCATATTTAAGCATTAATATCAAAACTGTCACTAAATATCAGGGATCTGTTGCATGACATTTTTAAGTGGGTGATATTTTGGGCAGGGCTCTTGTCCTCAGAGGAGGTTCTCAAACTTTGAATAGGCGCCTGGGCAATTTAGAAAACCTGGTGTAAGTTGAAAAGAAAGAAGGTACATACATTTTACATGTATGTACAACTTTATAATCTGTTTTTGAAAGCTCATATCATATGATATCCAATGTCTGCTAGTGTTAACTTTAGTTCATATGTATAGGAGAGTTTTGTTTTGTTTACAATGAGGATGGCGGCCCAGGATAAAAACTCAACCATTGCAATGAAAGTTTTTCTGTCAATATTAATATTACTTGCACGTATCTGCAAAATCAATGACAGAAAAAGAGTATGCATAACTACACATAACTATATTTTTAATAATCATATACACCTTTAACAGACACTGTTCAATGATAACATTACAAAGATATGGAAAAACAAATCAATTAGTACTAGTATCAAGCTACGACTTATGAATGCTTGGTCTGGGCCGTAGCCACACAAGGATGGGAAAGATTTATTCAAGTCTTATTTAAGAACAAGTGCTTTCATAAGATTTCATGGATGAAGACCACTGAGCCAGTCTACAAGCTGGCCATAACAGAAAAGGAGTTACTGAACCACACCAAATCCCGCAAGCTAAATTATTATGGTCATGTAATGAGGCACTCACATGACTGCATTGAAGGAAATGTGATGACAGGCTTTGTAGAGAGAGTCAGAAGGTATGAAAATCCAAGAATAACCTGGATGGACATCACCACACGGAGTGGATTATCAAGGGTCAGACTGCAACAAGCAACATGAAACAAAGGACATTTGAGAAAGCTCTATCATAATAATCTTTCTTAATAACAAAATTCATAATTAACGCTGCAAAAAGCTTCTTAAATTTGTAACTAATCTAATCTAGATCTACCATATTGTTATACCAAATAATATAGTGGTTTGAAGATCCAGACAATCTAAATGTTTGATTGGCACGTGCGTAGAACATGACGGACTATATAATGAGGAATAATATCCACAGGAACTGTTCAATGCCTTTAGTTTAATGGTTCTGGCACAGGAGAGGAAAGCAAAAGGAAGTTGTCATCCATCATGGTTTCAGATGCACTCTTTCTGATGGCAGTCAGACTTCATGATTGATGTTCGGAGAAAAGAGGAAAGCTTAGTGGAGGTCGATAGACTGAAGAAGACAGAGCACATCTTTTCAACGGGTTAAGTGTAAGCCCTCGATCAGCATTTAAATCTTGAACATAACACTATTTAACGCTACCATGCTTATGGCAATAATTGAAACATCATTATTGAAGCATCAATAAAAAAGATGTTCCATGGTTTCTGTGTGTCTCCAGATATTCTGTAGGTCAGACTTTTAATTATTCAGTTTTTTTTAAATAAATGTAATAATGTATAATATTTTACTGCCCAATATTACATTTACCTTATGTAAATACACACTCACCAGTCACTTTATTATTTTCACTTTGCAAGTAAAAGTTGGACCTTCTTTTGCTTTCAGAACTGCCTTAATTTTTTTAAAGCATATGGTTTTTTGTATTCCTTGGGTGTAACGAGTGGTAATTTAAGTACTTGTTGCCTTTTTGTAATTCTCTACTAACCTCTCACATCAACAAAGCATTTTCATCCACACAACTGCTGATCAGTGGATATTTTTTCTTTTTCTGACCATTCTCTGTAAACCATAGAGATGGTTGTGCACGAAAATCCCATTAGATCAGCAGCCTCGGAGATAATTGGACCAGCCTATCTGGCAGCAACAACCATGCCACGTTTAAAATTACTTAAATCACATTTCCTCCCCATTCTGATGCGCAGTTTGCAATTCAGCAAGTTGTCTATACCACTTCTAAATGCCTAAATATATTAAGTTGTGGTCTTGTGATTGGCTAATTAGATATCTGTGTACCTATTAAAGTGGCCATTGAGTGTATTTTAGAGAAATGCATTGTATGCACCATTCAGTTATTGTGCGTGCAGTTTTCATATGCCATAGTGACAGACAAATCAGCTTACATTACCACACCTGAAATATAAGGATGCTACATTTTCACTGGATTAGAAATACCTGGCAGGTGTCATATGATCACAGATAATGTGCCACAAATGGTGGTCTCATCACAGCTGGCTTTTAGGTTATAAGGTCTTAACAGAAATGTTTTATCCCAGATGAGCAATGGTGGCAAGGAAAAACTCCCAGAGAACTTTTACAATGGACAGAAAGTTAGAGCTCAAAGGTGTGTTGCAAGCGTGTGTTGTACAACATTAATCTTTATGTAGAAAGAGTGGAGGGACCATGAATAAGCAACTAGCCGAAGGTCAGGCAGCAGCTAGCCATGTGTGATCTGAGAGGCAAGCTTTGTATTAGCAAGGTAAAGTAGTGGAGATTCTGTATTTGGCATGAGTCATCTTGCATATGGAAGATATTTGTCACCATGTCGAGTCTGTTTCCCAATGTCTTTGTGCTGCAATTACTTGGACCAACCCTGAACCAACCCTTTACAAGCCAGGTGTTCCTAATTTCTGGTACAACTATGAACAGATCTAAAGAATTGAACTTGTCTGGGTAAGTAACATTGAACTGCTGTATTAAACAGAAAATCATTATATGTTTGTATCCATACTCCAAAAATTCCAAATCGTACATTCAGTTTGAAACAGTGTCTGCGGTTCACATAATATTTGACAGTTCATTATCTGATAGAAGGCATGTGTGCCATGTGTTTGTATTGGTCTCTTCACAGTTGCATGCTTCTAATAGTATTTATTTATATTTAAACATTTGTCGGTTTCACTGTCATTCTCTTCAGGCTAAACATGCACCCTTGTTAATTCTTCATCTGAAGTGAGATAGATATTCAAAATTGATGGGAGTGTCTTGACAATCGATGCCTAATTATCTGGGGCCTTTTAGCAAACCTGCGTTGGGGGTTGGGTGTAAGGCTGTGCCTCTAGTGGAATCTTCTCCAGCAGATGTTATGGATGTAGTGTTTTTCCAACAGACCTGGCTTGGAGGAAGCCATTAATCCAATGCAAATTCCAGAATCTAGATAGGCTCAGCCTGAAATGCTCTGCCTGTGGGATAAGTGTCTAATAGCCTCTGTAAGATTTTTATAAGCTGACCACAACCTTCAGGGTCACATTAGGGTGCTGGTTTTGTTGTGAAGAATTTTTGTGTCTTTACTGGAAGATTATGGGAAAATGTATACCACAGTTCACATTGGTCAAATGGTTAATTTGTGTTAAAGAAGGTACATCACATTTATTGATGTGACATACTGTACTAGATTCTCCAGTGAATGCTAAGGATCTGATTTATAAGACTTTAGGAACACAACTGTGTAAGCAGAGCATACAGTTCTTAGTCGGCTGAAATATCAGCTCACACCATGTATCATTTTATTGGATCATTTTATTAAATTAGATTATTCTAATAATTGCTAAGATTACATAAATCATATTTAATCCTAATAAAGGTTAGAAAATATGAAAAAATTAGCCAGATTCAACAACACAATGAAGTTGGGACGTTGTGTAAAACATAAAAGCAAACAGAATACTATGATTTACAAATAATTTTCAACCCATACTCAATTAAATGCACTACAACGACAAGCTATTTAATGTTTAAACATATAAACTTTATTTTTTTTGCAAATATTGACTTATTTTGAATTTTTTGGCTGTAATACGTATTAAAAGAGTTGGGACAGAGGCAAGTAAAGACTGGAAAGTTGACAAATGTTTAAAAAGCACCTGTTTAAATATTCCACATGTGAACAGTTTAAATGAAAAAAGGAGAGTGTCATGATTGGGCAGGTTAAATCTTTCCCATGCAAAGCAGAAGACATGCACTGTATCAAAACCCAGAGCTCATCTGAGATATACTACTGCAAAGTGGAAAGTGTCTTGTGGTCTGTCAAGTCCATATTTAAAATTGTTTTTGGAAATTATGGACGTTGTGTCTTTCGGGTCAAAGAGAAAAAGGACATACAGGTTTTGGAGCTTATGCTGCCACCCAAGCAACATTTTTAAGTGATGTCTCTGCTTAATTTAACAAGACAATGCCAAGCCACAGCATGGCTTTGTGGTAAAATAGTGTGGGTACTAGACTGGCCTGCCTGCAGTCCAGACCTTTCTCCCATTGAAAATGTGTGGTGCATTATGAAGAGAAAAATATGATAACCGTCCCTGGACCGTTGAGCAATTAAAGTTGTATGTCAAGCAAGAATTGGAAAGAATTCCACCTAGGACGCTTTATGAATGAGAATGAGTTTCTTTAGTTCCAAAACGGTTATTGAGTGTTTCTGAAAGAAAAGATGATGCACCTTTTGAAGGTAGCAGTAGTCGAGGTGGATCACGAAATATTAGTAGTTCACTTAGATATTGCGGGGCGAGACCATTTAGAGCTTTATATGCGAGTAATAGAATTTTATAGTCTATGCGGAATTTAATTGGAAGCCAATGGAGTGTAATTAATATAAGGGTATTTTTTTATTTTAATTTTTTAATATTTTTTGTTCTAGTAAGAACTCTGTCTGCAGCATTTTGTACTAACTGAAGTTTTAGAAAACACCTGCCCGACCACACAGACAGTAAGCCATTACAATAGTCCAATCTGGAGGTGACAAAGGCGTGAATTAATATTTTAACATTATGTAGTGACAGTATGTTTCTTAGCTTGGCAATGTTTCTAAGATGAAAGAATGCTGTCCTGGTGATGTTATCTACGTGAGCTTCAAAAGAGAGACTGG
>JAOUQV010000044.1:11253894-11265288 GCA_028565295.1 Aspidoras spilotus
CATGTCCAAACCATCTCAATCGGCCCTCTCTAACTTTGTCTCCCAATTTTTCAACATGTGCTGTCCCTCTGATGTTCATTCATCTACTTTGTCATTTTACAATGTGAGCTAGCTAATATTTATCTGATCATCACTAAAGCTGTTGTTTGTTAGTTGTAGCTTCAGTAATTAAAAGAGCTTTAATTTGCCATCAGGAACTGAAATCAGAGTGTGACCGGAGACAGACAGCTCTTCCATTACGAATATTTCTTCTACTTTTACTTTCAGTAAAGAGTTTCTACTTTTTGGTAAAAGAATGTAATCTTCAGCATTTTAGATGAGTAATTGTAGTTTAGCTTGAGAAGGGGATTTGGGTACTCTGGTCATCAGTCATTTTAGTATTTAAAATGGATAGTGATGATAAATACAGGCCCACAGAATAGCCTGAATAAAGTTATGCAGCTCTGCTGAGTCAGGGCTACACATTTGTAAGCATGCAATCCTATCAGGAAATATGTCTGTGTCCAGTTATTTTTCTTAATCTCTCTGTCTGTCCTGCTGTATAGTGCGGAGAAACAGTCGCTCCCTGGCCACTGATATATTTGAGCAGCACCTGGGAGCACATTTATTACAGGTAAACCCTCAACATTTACTCATGTGGGTACAAACCCGATTCCAAAAAATTTGTAAAAAACTGATATTGTATTCACAATAGAACAAAATCATATCAAATATCAAAAGTGAGACATTTCATGCGAAATATTGGCTCATTTGAAATTTCATAACAGCAACACATCTCAAAAAAGTTGAGAATCACCTATTTATTCTTTTTAACTGATATATTTTCTCCCTTTAAACATTTGATATTTCATCTATGTACTATTCTGAATAAAATATGGAATTTTGTAACTTCCACATCATTGCTTTCTGTTTTTATTTACAATTTGTCCAAACTTTTTTCTAATTGGGTTTGTAGGAATGTTATCTAATTTATCACATTTGCCTACATTTTCCCTGCTAGTAATTCATGAACTAAAAGGATTTACTAGGACTACTGAGTGTTATGGACTAACACAGTGCCCGTTGCATTTATTGCAGGTACTGCCTGGAATATTAATGTATGCAGTAACTGTTAAAGTTATGAATACTGTATGTCTGCATTTGCTTAGAATTACAACAAGCAATGTTAAAAATATTGGCTTTCTTCTCTAGAATTGTAGTATTAAATTACAATAAAATACAGCATTTCAATGCACTGCAAAAAAGGAGCTCTAGAGAATAACAGAGGATAACAGTAATTAAATGAATACATTATATTACAGACATAGAAAAAAATATTATAGTGTAATGCAACCCTAAAAGTATTTTATTTTCAAAAAGTTACAAATTTAGTATATAATTGAAGAATTTGATATAAAAAGTCAAGAATTTTTAAATCAAGGGAAAATTTGTTATTCTATAATTGTTATATTATTATAAACTGGGGCCTTAAAAGTATTGAAACCCAAACAAAAGCACAATGTCTACATAAGGACAGGCGGTAGAGACCCCACAGAAATCAAATTAATGCTTCAGGGAGAAAAAAAGCTGCATGTCTCTTCTTTTCTCCTCTGTGTCCTCTGTCACTAATAACTACATAATTGCTCTTTATTTTTTATCATGCGGTTCAAGGCAGCTTGCCTATCCCACAATTCCTGACCACTCTCATTTGCATAGCGAACGAGTCCCATGCATAAATTACCGCCACTTCAAGAGTCGCCGCCAAAACAGCCAAAGCAGTCGTTCTCCAACAAAGTGGCCACCTTCCTTGCTCACTTGTGGATGCTTGTTATTACCATTAATATTTTTCTTTGAAGGAGTCTCTTAATACGGTGGCTCTATATCGTCCTTTGTTTTGTTTTTTTGTTGAGTGGCACACCGTGTCTACTCCCATTTCTCAAAGCAGATTGCAGTGGTTGGATTAGTGCTGATGATTATTCTGGTAAATGAGACAGACATATGGGTTTATTGTATAATCATTAATTATAAAAGCAAAATGTTTCTATCTTTGCTTATATAGTCAAAGGAAATAAAACTTTCCATAATAAAATTGCTATAATAAGTAAGGTTTGATATTGTGTTTATTAAATAAATCACATGGTCTTTGCTCAGTTAGGTCTGTATTTACATCTGGGAAAATAATGTTTTCTGCATCTAATGTTTAATATAAATAATGTTTATTCTTTCAATCTTTCTTTCATTTGTTCTTCCACAGTCTCTGGATGGATTTGTGTTTGTGGTCAGTCAAGAAGGCCGTTTCCTCTACATTTCTGAGACTGTGTCGATATACCTGGGCCTCTCACAGGTGAGATATAGGCACAATAGCTGTGATTTTAACACTGAACCTGTCACATGTCTATAGATGTGTATATGTTATTCCAAGCATTCTGTTCAAAAGAGGAAGGAAATAAACCTTAAGGAATACTGTATTACCTGGATGCTCTTTTCTCTATATGAATCCCTCTTTCTCTCACTGGTATGCGCTCACTCACCAGGTGCTCACCTTTTTTGATTGCCTGTGGCCTCTTGTACAGGGAATGTTAAGTCCTGCCATTTCGCCCAGATGCATAAATAATAACAGTAATTACTCGCCCAGCAATCAAAGTGTTGCCCTAGCGAGCTGGGGTCTGTCTCTGGAGCAAATCGATAGGCATCTTAAAAGCTGCATTGATTGTAAGATGTAGAAAAAAAAAATCATGCATACACACACACACACAGAGACTGCAAGGGGAAGGGAAGACAGATAGTGAGAAATGTGGAGAGCCAGCGAGGGAAAACAGATATGTTTAGGAGGAGGGATTGAATAGCATAGAGGGGAAAGAAAATAAGCGATTGCTCACAGAGAACTTATTGAGTGGGCATAAAAGCGAGAATAGCTCAGGGATTTAGCTTTTGTTTTAGTAATATGTCTAGGTCATCCATTTAATAGCAGATTACTGAGCTTTGTTGCAGGACCAGGGCAGTTTGGTTGGTTTTTGGTTGCGCTTCAAACAGCATAGTGAGTCTGGACATCTGCGAGAGCAGAATGCATTAATAGAATAGAATAGACTTTTTTCGTCTATTATCCATGTGCAGATGGCTCAAAATGAATGCACCACTCTTCTCAAAGATGGCAATGCCTCATCGGTACTTTTACCCTACACTTCAAAATGAGACAGAATGACAAACAACAAGCTCGGACATCAATCCATGTAGGATCTGTTTGAGTTGGACACTTAAATTTATCATCAGTAAGCCTGAAACCTTGTCCACTGCGCCTTCTATTGGTTAATCCCTGTTGACCTTTCACTAGCCTGTAGCGTTCCTTAGTCAGATTAGCCAGGGTGAGGCATTTTTATCTCTGTGCCTTGTCCTCATGGAGTTATACGAATGATGTGCAAAGGTGGATAAGCTCCAAGAAAGAGGTACAGGGGTATAAACTGGGGAAGGTGGATGACTGGGTGCTGAGCTACTGCGCTTCTCGTATCTCCTCTCAACCATGCCAGGGAGGTGGAGCAGGCTGGACAGGGTGGGGAATTGATCCAGGCCTGGTTAGTATGCGGCACCTTTCCCCCTGTTCTCTTATCCTCTTCCTCTTCTCTTCCTCTTTGCTCTCTCTCTCACTCCCTGTCTTTCTGTCTCTCTCACCCTCCATCTCTCCCCATCAGTCAGTACCAAACAGAAAGTGTGTTGTGAACGACTGCCCAGATGCCTCATACATATTAAAGACACTGCTATTATTTATATCCCCCCCCCCCCCCCCCCCCAATCTGACTCCATCACCGCCACCGGCTTCTCTTTTCTTTCCTCTTTCCTCTTACAATAACGAAAACCCTCTCATATTATATTTTCTACTGTTTCTCTTGCACCACCCTGTTTTCCTCTAATCCTCATTGCCTTTTGCTCCATCCGTGGAACGCCAGTCTTTTTAACGCACCACTGAGACTTAGAGTTCTCCTGAATCTACACCACCTTCTGAAAGGCTGAGCAAGTCAGATTAAGTCCTCTAAGTCAGCTCTCTCGTGCCCACTGTGTCTATAAAGTACCTCCACCGTTTTACCTCTCAATTAGTGAACACAAGCTTCCACAACTCGTATACCCCTCAGACACCGACTCCTCCCCTAGACCTTTTTCTCTCTGCTTTCTTTTTTCATTGTCTGATTTCACCCAACTGGCTCCTTTTTTCGTGGGCATTTGTGTCCTTGAAGGCCGGCAGAAAATCCTATAAAATCCTTCAGTAAATGGATCTAATCCTGTAATAAATGGGTATGTCCTGCAGACAAGGGTGTGAGGGAGAGATTGGATTTTTATCGAGATGGAATGAAATTTGATGCGTGCAATTTTTTTAGCTGGACACGAAAGGGTATCAACAAAAGAATGACTTTAATGATAATCTTGCTCTTATCTTATAATCAAACTTTTGAAGCATATGTGCAATAGACAGAAAGACGATCTGAAAGGTGAATGAGGATGGTAAGAAATGAGGGCTTTAGATTTTAGGTTTCGTCTGTATTACATGAATGTTATTCTGATGTTAGTGCCAAAAGTTTTTTAATAACCCTAAGTTATTATTTGCTTTGACTTTCATAATACATTCTGTTGAGTGCATTGAATATAATAATACATGGAGGTGATGCTATAGTGTATTTAATGATTTATTTGATTCTACCTTTATCCCTTTCATATTGTTGTCCCTCCATCCTAATTATGTGTGTGTGTAAATATAAATGGAATTATTTTAGGATTCTAGATCAACTCTAAAAACAGTAGAAAAATAAAAATTAAGAACTTATACAAAAAAAATTAATAAACATTTATTCATTCATTTATTTTCTATACCATCTTAATCATAGTGGAGGGTCACGAGGAAGCCGGTGCCCATCCGGCAACTCTGGGCATGAGGGCAGGAACAACCCTAGACAGGGTGCCAATGCATCATACCATTCACACATTAACGGGCAATTTAGACAACAATTAACCATCATGCATGTCTTTGAATTCGGGAGAAAAACAAAGTATTTGGAGAAAACCCGCACAAACACGGAGAACATACAAACTCCACACAGGAGTTTCCCCATGTGCTCCACCCGGGGCTCGAACCGCGGATCTTCTTTTTGTGAGGCCACAGCACTATCCACTCTGCCATCGTGCTGCCCTAATTAATAAACAGAATTTGCTAATTAATAACTTGGTAAATATATAATGTACCATGTGTAACAGTGTATTTTCACAGAATGGGAATTCAATTGTTTTTTACTTTTAAACGTTTATTACTAATTAGCAAAATGTGCAGACTTCATACATAATCAAAACATTTATTTTGTGACATATACAAAAGAAGACGTTATATGAATACAGTATTTCAATGCTTATTACAATGTGACTTGGCAAATTAGAAAGATTTATGTGCCTTGGAATAGGCTCTGATAGGCAATGCCAGATTGTCAAGGTCTGATATTATTAACACAGCAACACAGATGAGCTTTTTCAACAACATAGTCTCTGGTACTCGTACTCAAAATGCAACACGCAACAGATCACTGATAACTGAAGCGCACTAAGCCTGTTAATTGAGATATACAATAAAAGTTGGCTGTGAAAATGCAATGGTCTGCATTCTCCAGTATCTGTTCTAGAAAGTTTGTAGAAGTCATTTCTCCTTCAGAACACATGGTTCATAAAGCCCACAGTTTTTATATTCCATGAACTCACCATGTGTCTGTATGTGTGTTTGGGTTTTTAGGTAGAATTAACAGGCAGTAGCGTGTTTGACTACATTCATCCTGCAGACCATGTGGAGATGGCTGAGCGTTTGGGGATTAAGCCACACCTCCGTGCAGAGGCTGGCTGTCAGACTACCCAGGAAAGTGTTTCAAGTTCTGCCTCCACATCCTCATTGGCTGGTACTCCTGAACCAGGTAACGTTATCAATAGTGAATTTCATTTGCTTGTTTGATTTTCTTTACAGCTTTATGTTCTGTACTTGTGTAATGTGTGCATTTATTCTATTTATAAGTACACATTTTAGAGTGATATATCAGTAAAGATGCAGGCAGAGACATTGTGCACAGGTGGTATTTTTGTGCAAATGTGTGTGACAATACACCCTTCTGTCATTTCACCAGCAGCCCCATCCAGTCCGCTGTCATCAGGAGACGAAGCAGCAGAGCGAGGTTTCTTTGTCCGGATGAAATCTACCCTTACAAAGCGCGGCCTACATGTCAAATCCTCTGGTTATAAGGTCAGTCTAATAACCAGTCTCAATCAGCCCCAGTTTCTCTAAACCACAGTAGATTTAAGATCATTTCAATAACAGCTAGACTGCTTTATTGACAGTGGATCTCTGTTACAAGTTATAGGAAGGTGAAATATAAGTGAGTTTATTTATATAGCGCTTTTTACAATGTTACATTGTCACAAAGAAGCTTTACAGAAATGATTTTCAACATATAAATATGAGATTTAATAAGGTTAATTTTCCCCACTGAGCAAGCTGGACAGTGACAAACTCCCTGAGATGATAAGAGGAAGGATCTTTAAGAGAAACCAAACTCAGAAGGGAATCCCATTCTCATTTGGGTTATAACAGATTAACAACCTGAAAAGAGTCTGTTATTGATTGTGTAGAATTTACCATGGATCAGGCGGGTGTTGGAACATATGTGTTTTCATGTCATGTTGTTCTTTCATATCCATTTGGACTGAAGAAATATCTATATTAAAATCACTACATACAATTTTTAACCTTTGCTTATTTGCCAAACATACATAACAGTATCAATAAGCAAAAAAATAGCACATGCTGATGTATTAAAGTCTGATTTTTACTGATTTCCTGTCAGGTGATCCATGTTACTGGCCGGATTCGTTGTCGGCCAGCCCTAGTTCCCGGCTCTTCACGCTCACTTCATCGGCCAATGGGATTGGTTGCACTTGCTCATACACTCCCACCCTCCACTCTTAATGAGGTGCGCATGGAGAGTCAGATGTTTGTGTTTCGAGTCAACATGGATCTCCAGATCACCTACTGCGAGAACCGGTAACATCTCAAAGAAACATCTGCTGTGCAATTTTATATTAGATTTATTCAAACTTACAGATTTAATTCGAAGAAGAAAAATTCTTCTCCAGTATTTATTATGTTGATTTATTAGGGTGTGACACAGTGACATAGTAGGCAGCGCTGTTGACTCTCAGCAAGAAGGACCTAGGTTTGATCCCCGGATGGGACGACGTCCGCGTTAGTTTTTCCCGGGTGCTCTGGTTACCCCGCACAGCCTGAAAGACATGTATGCTAGATGAATTGGAGATGCCAAATTGTCCAATTCTTGTGGACTATGTATAATGACCTTGTGTAGAAATGTAAGCTGGTTCTCGTCATGATGAAAGTGACGTTAAACAATAAACAAACTAATTAAGTAGAGCCATACAAGCCTTATCGAACCAAAAACCCCAGACCCCAGAGTCTTTTCCTATATTAAAATTGGAATCATTTAAAATTAAACAACATAAAAATAGGAGGTATAGTAAAAGTTAGTTGGAGGTAAAGATTTTCAATATTTCTGCATGTGCCTCTAGGGTAACCTTAAATTTAGAGCCTTAAAAGAGGGTTTCCTTAGGTCAATAACATTTTTCCTAAAATGTATTAAAGGTTAAATGATAAAATAATTTTAGAGTCATGTAAAAAGTTAGAACATCATAGTACAAACTCAAGACTAGCTATTACAGTATAACTACACTAAAAGGGATACCCAGAAGTGCAAGCCATAAAACTAATAAAGCAGAGTTAATAAAGCACATCATTTTATCACATCTATTTACAAGCATATATTTTCTAACACAGCAACCACTCCACCTTCAACAAACCTGAGTTAACATGTGAGAGTGTGAGGGGACAGCATTCTACTGTCAAAGACAGTAACGCCCATAAACTCTTCAGATCTGCTTTTTACCTAATAGCTAACTATAACTATAAACAGAATTCGTGACTAAACAAATACATCTATAAATGGGGGCTTTGTACGAGAAAACTCCAACCCTTGTAACTTTCATTATTCTAGGAACCTGCAATCAGCCTGCATATGTTGATTAAAATAGGTGAGATGGATCATAAAATATCAATAGCTCATTTAGATATTGTGGAGCGAGATCATTTAGATGTTAAAACTTCAGAAACAGATGTTTATTTTCAATGCAGAATTACATTTTTAGCCAATGGAGTATAGATATGTCAGGTGTAATATGATCTTAGTTTAACTGAAGCTTGTGTATACACCTGCTGGATCAAGGCATTACAATCATCCTATCAAGGCATCAATTAGTGTTTCTGCATTATGGAGTGTCAATTTATTTCTTATTATAGCAGTGTTTCTAAAATGAAAGAAGGTTGTCCAGGTAATCTACATGAGATTCAAATGAAAGACTATAGTCAAAAATCAAGCCAAGATTTTTTTACTGCTTAACAGCAACTGACTGATGCAGCTGATACTTTGCCGGGGATTTAATCCCCAGCTACTAAAGCTCCTGGCTTTTTCTAGCAGCACACTACAAACTGAGCTTTCTACACCCTGTAAAGATATGCTGTATACTTATAAAATAAAATTCAGCACTTTTGATTTCGCTGTGTGGATACTGAACCATGCAAAACACTTTCCCATTACTGTTTAAATGTTTCTCTAGTGATCACGTCCTATGAATGGAAATGTTTCATCATGGGATAAAGAAGAACAAATATCGCAGTGACAAATACTGGCAAACAAATTATGCTGTAAAAGAATCTGCATGGGTTTACATTCCTATTTATTTATGGTTTCTATTAATTTGCCACCTGTGTGCATGTATTTAATACAGGATCTCAGAATATATGGATCTGTGCCCAGCTGAAGTGGTGGGACACACCTGCTACCACTTCATCCATGTGGAAGACCTGGATAACATCCGGCAAAGCCACGAAGATTGTGAGCCTCTATTTTTTTCAGTTTGAACTCTGCCTGCCTGTTTCTTTTACATTTTATTTACCGTTTAGTTACACTATATTTCCAAAAGTATTTGTTCACACATTTAATTTATCAGAATCAGGTGTTCCAATCACTTCCATGGCTACAGGTGTATGAATGCTTCAGCATACCAAGACATTTTGGACAATTCAAATCTCCAAACATTGTGGGAACAGTTTGGAGATGGCCCCTTTTCCAACATGACTGTGCACCAGTGCGCAGTCTTTGGGATAAATTAGAGCAGAGACTGAGAGCCAGGCCTTCTCGCCCAACATCAGTGTGTGGCCTCACAAATGTGCTTCTGGAAGAAAGCATGGGAAGAAAAATTCCCATAAACACACTCCTAAACCCTGGTGACAGCCTTCCAAGAAGAGTGGAAGCTGCAAAGAGAGGATCTACGTCATATTAAATCCTGTGTATCAGCTCATATTTAAGTCAAGGCAGGTAAGTGAATACTTTTGGAAATATAGTGTATTTTCCTGCCTTAACTGCTTAAGATTAAAAACTAAAATAGAAAATAAACACAAGAATTTGTCTTTGTAAGTCCCATTGTGATATTTAACAGATGCTAAATCAGACAACAGAAGATTTATTTTTAAATAGCCAGTGATTATACAAGGACCAGATGCTTTTAGTCTCAAAGCAAACCAAAAGAGAAGTATGAAAGTGATAAAAAAGTCCAACAGCAACTTTGTCAACAGTGCCACCTAGCCACTATGAGATGCATGTAACTTTCCTTGAGGTTCCTGAACTCTGAAATCCCAGTATGATTTTGTGCCCATACTCTTATTGTTAATGTGTGTGTTCCATCAGTGCTGAGAAAGGGTCAGGTGGTGACAGGTTACTACCGCTGGCTGCAGAGGAGAGGTGGCTATTTGTGGGTTCAGTCGTGTGCCACGGTGTCCATCAACCACAAAGCACCCCATGAACGCAACGTCATCTGGGTCAACTACGTACTCAGGTCAGCTTTCGAATGGTTCACGGGAGATTTTTCTCTGCCCTTGTGTCCATTTTATTTAAGAAGAGGGTCATTGATTGCCCTCTCATTGCATTTGTGTGTGTGAGTGTAAGTGTGGGTGTGTATGTATGCTTGAATGTGAAAAATATGCAAATAAGCTCAAACAATTCGCAAACACACTCTCACGCGCACACACACACATACATAACACGGACAATAACTAGACAAGCAGGCTGAATTACAATGATAATTGGGCTGGCGATATATAATTACACCAAATGGATGTCAAGATTTTCTGGCCGAATGGTGTTTTAGTTAATTAACACAGTAATTATGAGGGCAAATTAACTTCTACAGCCCCCTGTTGGAGCAGCACTTTTAACAAGGGCTTTAAGTGTGTTTCAGTATGAAAAGGAGCTGTGTGTACAGTGTGCATGAGAGACAGGGTGGGCGAAGACCATGATTCAGTTCTTTGCATATACGGTGATGAGAAAAACACGTTTAATAATTGCTCGTGGCACTAATGGGCCTTTTAAGCAAAATAGAAAAAGCAGACTGTAAACAAGTTCTCCGAATGTGCAGCATCAATGTAATCTTTAATTTACATTTCTCCTCTTAGTCGGACAGAAATGCCTGATATGCCACTGGATTTACTACAACTCCCAGAATCCGTGAAAGCTGAGCGTCTTCGGGCAAGCGCCTCTGCCCATGATATCTCTCCAAAAGTACATGGTAAGAAACATAATTACAAACCTATGCATATTAATGAAATCTAGTACTAGACCCAGTTAATTTTAAACGATATGGTTCAATTTTGTTTTCAAATGATTACTGAATACTTTAATATGGTGTTCTAGGTTAGGGGTTTGAGAAAGTGCTTTCTGGTTGTTGCAGCCCATTTATTTTACTTTATCCTTGTACTTTTAAAGTGGTTAATATTACTCAAAACAAGATTCGCCTTTGCCAACATTATGACACTAGAAAACCATGAAATTATATGAATTTATCTTCCACCTGTTAATACTCTGAATTTTAAATACTAAGCCTAAACAGGTTTAGCCTTCAGTAATTCCATAGCAGTTACAGATGTTTTTTTTTATAAACAATATATTTGTATTCTTTATATTCATACTGTATATGACCATTTAAATGTACAGAACCTTTATAACACATTTATATATTAGATTTTTATATTTTTGTTATATTTATGTTTGCATGTGTTATATTAATTAAAATGATTATTTAATATCAGTTATCTTATAATCATAGTCGTTTTTGAACAAGCAATAACTATACAAAACCTATCCAAATTATCGGAATCAGGTGTTCCAGACACTTCCATGGCCACAAGTGTATGAATGCTTCAGCATACCACGACATTTTACACAATTTTATGCTCCCAACTTTGTGGGAACAGTTTGGAGCTGGCCCCTTCCTCTTCCA
>JAOUQV010000044.1:11368962-11381224 GCA_028565295.1 Aspidoras spilotus
GTGGGTGGAAAAATAATATTAATAAAATCAAAGAACAATATGTTTGCAACACACAATTATTCGGAGCACATGCCGTGATTTATTCAAAAAGGACCTTGTAATATTTTGGCATGCTTTAACTTTTTCATTTGAATTTTTTTTTATAAATTAGTGTAAAGTCGAGGTTGAATCAGTCGCAGCGTGAAGAGTTGGGTCTGATTGAGCAAGCGTACGACAATCCTCACGAAGCTCTGTCTAGGATCAAGCGTCATCTCCTCACACAGAGAGCATTCAAAGAGGTAAATATGTATATGCACTAGACCAATATGGTATAAAGCATTTGTAAGTTCTTCATATTTTCTTGTCCCATCATATTTATCTCAATGCTGTTTGTAATTTATCCAGGTGGGCATCGAGTTCATGGACCTATACAGCCATTTAGTGCCTGTATATGATGTTGAGCCTCTAGAAAAGATCACAGACGCTTACCTGGATCAGTACTTGTGGTATGAGGCTGACAAGCGCAGACTTTTCCCACCCTGGATTAAACCAGCTGACACAGAGCCACCTCCACTGCTGGTATACAAGTGGTGCCAGGGTGAGATAATGATTATCTTAGACTTGCTCAACGCAACTGTTGGTAACCTTTTCTATAAACATCGCTTTGCCTCTTTAAGTAATAGTCAGTTTTTTCAATCCAGGAATCAACAACCTGCAAGATGTGTGGGAGACCACAGAGGGAGAGTGTAATGTCATGCTGGAGTCACGTTATGAGAAGATGTATGAAAAGATTGACTTGACTCTGCTTAACAGACTTCTCCGTCTGATCGTTGACCACAACATTGCCGATTACATGACTGCAAAGAACAATGTAGTCATCAACTACAAGGTTTGCCACCTTCAAAAAATAAACAGGAATAACTTGCACATTATTGGTACATAGTAAATAAAAGAATTATCGATTGTACTGCAAATCCAAGCTGGATTCAAGTATCCATGTCAGGCATATCTGATTGGCTTGTACTTGCCTTGTTTCAGGACATGAACCATACTAACTCATACGGCATCATCAGGGGACTGCAGTTTGCCTCCTTCATTGTACAGTACTACGGCTTGGTGATGGACCTACTTGTTTTGGGTCTTCACCGTGCCAGTGAGATGGCTGGACCTCCACAGATGCCTAATGACTTCCTCAGTTTCCAGGACAGTGTAACAGAGAGTGCCCACCCCATTCGCCTTTACTGCAGATACATTGACCGCATCCACATGTTCTTCAGGTCAGAACCTACATGAATAAACAGAATGAATGTTGAGCAAATATATCTATTCAAATATGTCTAGTGAAAGCTTTAAAAGGAAATAACACAAGGGTAGAGCATATGTTGTACATATGAAATGAATCTTGTGGTTTTACCCTCGCTGGCGTCCTAAATGCTGTGTTCAATTAGGTTTAATTTTAACTTGAGTGACATTTAGAATCGGTGCACTTGTATCACAACACATTTGATGAGCAGGCAGTCAGCAATATTTGTTTTCTCAGATTTTCTGCTGATGAAGCCAGGGATCTGATCCAGCGCTATCTTACTGAACACCCTGATCCCAACAACGAAAACATTGTAGGCTACAACAATAAGAAGTGTTGGCCCAGAGATGCTAGGATGAGGTTGATGAAGCATGATGTTAACCTGTAAGTACCAACACCCTAACTATCCTAAATATGTGCTTTATGTAAGGCTCTGCTGATATTTGTTTGCCTGTGATTTGTCAAGGGGCCGCGCTGTTTTCTGGGACATTAAGAATCGTCTCCCTCGCTCTGTGACCACCGTGCAGTGGGAGAACAGCTTTGTGTCCGTGTATAGTAAAGACAACCCTAACCTGCTTTTCAACATGTGTGGATTTGAATGCCGAATCCTGCCCAAATGCCGCACCAGTTATGAGGAGTTCACCCACAAGGATGGAGTGTGGAACCTGCAGAATGAGGTCGGTAAAATGAAATGAATACTTCAATCAACATACATTTATAATCATTTGGCATCTGTGGCTAACAGATTTTATATATGTGTCTGCAGGTGACAAAAGAACGGACAGCGCAGTGCTTCCTGAGAGTGGATGATGAATCAATGCAGAGGTTCCATAACAGAGTACGACAGATTCTTATGGCTTCTGGATCCACAACTTTCACTAAGGTATGTAAAGAAAGAATATGAACTAGCTATGAAAACAAGTTAATTCTAATATAGTTATAAAGTATTATAATATAATTGTTTAGAATTATACTGCGGCTAACTATTTATTCCTTTTTTTTTTATTCTGCCCCTTTCAGATCGTGAACAAATGGAATACAGCTCTGATTGGTCTGATGACCTATTTCCGTGAAGCTGTGGTTAATACTCAGGAGTTGCTTGACCTTTTGGTGAAATGTGAAAATAAGATCCAGACCCGTATCAAAATTGGTCTGAACTCCAAAATGCCTAGCCGTTTCCCTCCTGTTGTTTTCTACACCCCCAAAGAATTAGGAGGTCTTGGCATGCTTTCTATGGGTCATGTGCTCATCCCACAATCTGACTTAAGGTAAATATTTGGACATTACATCCACACATAGTAATAAATATAAATTAATTAACATTTTGATTGATTACTGGTATAAATTTGTATCATGAGAATTTTCTTTGGTGCCTAACCAGGTGGTCCAAGCAAACAGACGTGGGCATCACTCATTTTCGTTCTGGTATGAGTCACGAGGAGGACCAGCTGATTCCCAATCTTTATCGCTACATCCAGCCATGGGAGAGCGAGTTCATTGACTCTCAGAGAGTCTGGGCTGAATATGCTCTGAAGAGACAGGAGGCCATTGCCCAGAACAGGTACAATAATTCCACCAAGAATTAAATCTTAACTAAATAATTCTGGCTTCTTTTGTTTTAATGAAAATAAAACTGCTTTCTGTTCTAGGCGTTTGACTCTCGAGGATTTGGAGGATTCTTGGGACCGGGGTATTCCTCGCATTAACACCCTGTTTCAGAAAGACAGGCACACACTCGCCTATGACAAGGGTTGGAGAGTCAGAACAGATTTCAAGCAGTATCAGGTTAGAACTGCTTTTATTCTATATTTTTATTCTATATTCATATAAGTATGAATTTAATGTACACTATATGGATATCTTTGTAATAATTTTGTGGGCTGATGGAGATCTGTTGATGTGTATTTTTAGGTGCTTAAGCAAAATCCATTCTGGTGGACTCACCAGCGTCACGATGGTAAACTGTGGAATCTGAACAATTACCGCACTGACATGATCCAAGCACTAGGGGGAGTGGAAGGGATTTTGGAACACACTTTGTTCAAGGGTACATACTTTCCCACCTGGGAGGGTCTGTTCTGGTAAGGGTTACTGTGCTTTCCCTATGAAAATTTCCCTAGTATGAATATTTTTGCCTAGTTCATAGGTTATCAGGATTGTGTTTTCACTATGTTTGCTTGTAGGGAGAAGGCCAGTGGTTTTGAGGAATCCATGAAATGGAAGAAGCTAACCAATGCACAGAGATCTGGTCTGAACCAGATCCCCAATCGACGATTCACTTTGTGGTGGTCTCCTACGATCAACAGAGCGAATGTATGTGTACAATCTTTCATTTAGTTCTCGTCAACTCTACTCTTCTCTGTATAGCTGTTGCTCATTTTCTCTATTTTTGTTCTGTAGGTATATGTGGGTTTCCAGGTGCAGTTGGATCTCACTGGAATATTCATGCATGGTAAAATTCCTACCCTCAAAATTTCCTTGATCCAGATATTCAGAGCTCACTTGTGGCAGAAGATTCATGAGAGCATCGTCATGGATCTGTGTCAGGTTCAGAGTGATTTAAGTTCTTTATTGTTTATACTGCATGTATGTGATACTTCATTTGTCGATCTGTTCAACGACACTTTACACATCATATGTATACCGTCCAGGTGTTTGACCAAGAACTGGATGCTCTGGAAATAGAAACTGTCCAGAAGGAAACTATTCATCCTAGGAAGTCTTATAAAATGAACTCATCATGTGCAGATATTCTGCTTTTTGCGTCCTATAAGTGGAATGTTTCAAGACCGTCACTGCTTGCTGACTCCAAGTATGTCCCCACTCGAGTGGATTTCTTGTTTAATTGTTTCTTCTTTGATTTATCTAGTGTGTTTAATTTCACTTGTTTTTTTATAAAGGGATGTAATGGACAGCACCACTACTCAGAAGTACTGGATTGACATTCAGCTCAGATGGGGAGACTATGACTCCCATGACATTGAGAGATATGCCAGAGCCAAATTTTTAGACTACACCACGGATAACATGAGTATCTACCCATCCCCTACTGGGGTTCTCATTGCCATTGATCTGGCCTACAATCTGCACAGGTTAGGCTTTTATTTGTATACCATGCATGGCTGGTGCTGTTTGTTGGGTTCTATTTGATGGAATGTAAATGAAATTGCTGTATATTTCTATGCAGTGCCTATGGAAATTGGTTCCCTGGCAGCAAGCCGCTGATCCAGCAGGCCATGGCTAAGATCATGAAGGCCAACCCTGCCTTGTACGTGTTGAGGGAGCGCATCCGCAAGGGTTTGCAGCTCTACTCCTCCGAGCCCACTGAGCCCTACCTGTCCTCTCAAAATTATGGTGAACTCTTCTCCAATCAGATTATCTGGTTTGTGGATGACACCAATGTGTATAGAGTCACCATCCACAAGGTAAGTCGGTAGTCTCTCAACTACTCTTCTGGCTTTATATGTTTTATCCAAGTAAACCCTTATTATGCTCGTTCTCACTATGATTTGTCTTTCCTTACAGACATTTGAGGGAAACCTGACAACAAAACCTATTAATGGGGCCATTTTCATCTTTAATCCAAGAACTGGGCAATTGTTTTTGAAGATCATTCACACATCTGTGTGGGCTGGACAAAAACGTCTGGGACAGGTAAAATTATTTTTATTCCAATTTTTTAAAAAGTTCTCACAGTGTGAAGTAATATGGCCAATGGCACTAAGCTGATATTTTCATTTTAGCTGGCCAAGTGGAAAACTGCTGAGGAAGTGGCTGCTCTTATTCGATCTCTGCCTGTTGAAGAGCAGCCGAAGGAGATCATTGTGACCAGGAAGGGCATGTTGGATCCTCTTGAGGTGAGCACAGTTTGAAGTCATTTTTTTTAGTGTGTTCTATAGTGTCTCATTGTTTTACTATGTATTTATATTCCTCTATTTTCTAGGTGCACTTGTTGGATTTCCCAAATATTGTCATCAAAGGCTCAGAGTTGCAACTGCCCTTCCAGGCTTGTCTAAAAGTGGAGAAGTTTGGGGACCTCATTTTAAAGGCTACTGAGCCACAGATGGTCCTATTCAACCTGTACGATGACTGGCTGAAGACCATTTCTTCTTACACTGTATGTTTTAATTTAGTCATTTGGTTTTAGCAAAGACTGCAATTAATGCTCATTGACTAAAATTGCTTCATTCTTGTTTAGGCCTTCTCGCGTCTTATCTTGATCCTGAGAGCACTCCATGTGAATAACGACCGTGCTAAGGTGATTCTGAAGCCTGACAAGACAACCATCACTGAACCACATCACATTTGGCCCACTCTAACTGATGAGGAATGGATCAAGGTGGAGGTGCAGCTTAAAGATCTCATCTTGGCTGACTATGGTAAAAAGAACAAGTAAGTAATCCCCCCATGAAAAGACACACATGCCCTTATAAGTACAGTTTTTTGTTAAGCAATTATATAATTAATCTGTAAGTATTTTTTCTTTTATTCTTCAGTGTGAATGTCGCTTCTCTGACACAGTCTGAGATCAGGGACATCATTCTTGGTATGGAGATCTCTGCTCCCTCGCAGCAGAGGCAGCAGATTGCTGAGATTGAGAAGCAGACTAAAGAGCAATCTCAGCTAACAGCTACACAGACTCGAACGGTTAACAAACATGGTGATGAAATTATTACATCCACCACCAGCAACTATGAGACCCAAACATTCTCCTCAAAGACTGAATGGAGAGTCAGGTAGGACATGATTATTTAAGCTATTCCATGTATATGTAACTTGGTAGGTGTTCAGTTGATCTCAATTTGTGCCCTACAGTCTTTGCTGGTGCAGTTTATGCATATGTTCTCTTCTTATAGGGCAATATCTGCAGCTAACTTGCATTTGCGCACCAATCATATCTACGTATCATCCGATGATATTAAAGAAACTGGATACACTTACATTCTGCCTAAGAATGTTCTGAAGAAATTTATTTGCATCTCTGACTTGCGTGCTCAAGTAAGCTATACTTTACTGATTCATGCATTTTTATTTTATTTTTTTTATGTGTATCTTAATGTTTTTTTTGTTTTTTTTTTTGGTGATTTTCATATAGATTGCAGGTTATCTATATGGGACAAGTCCTCCCGATAACCCTCAGGTGAAAGAAATTCGCTGCATTGTGATGGTACCACAATGGGGCACCCATCAAACCGTTCACCTGCCCGGTCAGCTGCCCCAGCATGAATACCTTAAGGTCCGTGTCTGTTATTAGGTTACACATCATAATTCTAATGACCTTTCATGATAATTATAATATCCATAATGTAGTGATTCAACACCACAATCTTGCACATCTGTAGGAAATGGAGCCGCTTGGTTGGATCCACACCCAGCCTAATGAATCGCCTCAGTTGTCTCCCCAGGATGTCACCACACATGCTAAAATCATGGCTGATAATCCATCATGGGATGGTGAAAAGACCATCATTATTACCTGCAGGTAAATGGGCTATGTTCATTAGTGAAAGTGATCCATTTCTGCCACTATGCTTGCATAAATATTTAACATGATGCATGTATCTTGTGCAGTTTTACACCAGGATCTTGTACGCTGACTGCATATAAACTGACCCCCAGTGGATATGAATGGGGCAGGCAGAACACGGATAAGGGCAACAACCCTAAGGGTTACCTGCCATCTCATTATGAAAGAGTGCAGATGCTGCTGTCTGATCGCTTCCTTGGCTTCTTTATGGTGCCTGGTCAAGTGTCCTGGAACTACAATTTCATGGGTTAGTACGGCTTAAAGAGAATATCCATCCATTTTTAGGAAACTTTATTTTACGAATGTTTGCTTATTTTCCCATTTTTCTGTTTCAGGTGTTCGTCACGACCCAAATATGAAGTACGAGCTGCAGCTGTCCAACCCGAAAGAGTTTTATCACGAGGTTCACCGGCCTTCTCACTTCCTCAACTTTGCCTCACTGCAGGAGGGTGAGATCTACAACGCCGACCGTGAGGATATGTATGCCTAGCTTCACAATAAGTGAGCGGACAGTATGTGAGCACATAAGAGGCTTATCCTTGTAAATCTGTAGTGCTGTGTCCTTCAAGACTGGTAAAATTGAAAGCACTGTCTAACACCGTTATTTGTATGATGCTACATTATTTGTTGGCATATCCTTTTGTCTCGATGTACATTGCCTGAAGTGTCTGTTTTATTTGACAGTAGTTGTGGAAAACTACAATCTTCTTGAATAATAACCATTGCTCTTTTTTCAAATCTTAAATAGATTGTTTTTTATAAGCCTGTTGAAAACTCCCTATAGCTGTCTTGTGCATCTTTCATGTACATTGTAGTTTGGGTCTAAAATAAAGATCAGTACTTTTGTTTGATTTGTTTTTTTCCCTCCATTGCAACAACTAAACAAGTATGACCATATTCTCTTTTGCCTCATGCAAGACCAAAATGTTATGGCTTTAAGCTCGTAGTGTGGAAGGGTTAACTTGTACTTTAAGCCAGGGGTGTCCAGATTTACTGAGGTGAAAATTTGTGGGGGCTCAGTGTTCAGCCTGACATTTGAACCATTAACGTTAAAAGAAAATGAACTATTTCATGACATTTATTGCAAATGGCATGCTTTTCATTTCTTCACACGAAACATAAATCAAACTCTTTCTAATATCACTCTCCTTTCATATTTGAAGACCATGAAGTCTGTCTCGGCGAAAATAACCTTTGCGAAGATTAAACATATTATTTGCTGTTAAATGCTCACTGTAAACCTTTAAATTCAAAACATTACCAGAAAATACTGATAGTTATCCGATTCAGACCTACAAAATGTTCAGGGTGATCTGAATCCGTGTATCACTCGTTCTTTTGTTCTTCAATTAATCAAATATTAAGGAGTTGATTTTGGATCAGATATTGAGAATAAAAAATGCATGTTTTCTTTTATTATTTTTTTTTATTTTATACTCTGTTTAATAAAAGGAAATGGATTAACATGCTGCCAAATTTGGTGGTGATATTTAATTTGTCTGGTTTACAAGACCGTCCTGCTTTGATTGTCAATTGAAAAAACACATGCTGCTTGGATTAAGACTCAAATCTGGTTTTAATCACTAAAAAAAATCACTGCTGTTTTAGAATGTATTCTCAAAAGGCAAATAAGGAAGTGTGAAACAGATCTCAACTGCAGTAAATGGTCGTCTGCCATCTTCTAATGAAATATAAAATAGAATATTTGTAAAGTGTTTAACAGTTTTTTGGCTTGCTGCATATTATTGATTGTCGGAGGCTTCATGCTGCCCTGAGCGGTGTGTTTGTCTTAAAAACACAGCTTATAGGATGAATTTGGTTAATATGCAACATTGGGTAATATGGGACAACTAATATCTGTTGTTCTGAATTTAGCAACATGCAGTTATCACAAAGGGGTCCTGAACAGTTTTTACAGGGGGGCAGTGTAGAGTGAATATATAAAAAAAGTTATATGATGATTAGCTGAGATTTACTGACTTTGTCCTGACTATCTCTGCCCACGGATCTCTTATGGCCAAAGATGGAAATGGATCAAGTCAAAGTGAAGTGTGTTAAACTTTTTAATTAAATATCAGACTCTGAAAATATTTATTTATTTGATTCCAATTCAATGCATGCCCAATAAATTATTACTCGTTAACGTCACTGTGCTTTTAAACAATATCCCTTCATATCCTTTGTATGCAACATAAACAAACAAACACAGAGCATTTCTGGATAAAAAAAAGGGGTACAGGATGCTTGGTCAGAGGATTCCAGATTGTAGAAGCACAAGGAACATTTCAGAGCATATTCTCTGCCTTCAGATAGTTAATCATGGTGCAATCTCCTCCCAGGTAAGCAATGCACACTCACCTGATTGTCCACATGACACAAAAAAATGTGATTAATCAGACCAGACTTCTCTATTATTTCATTATTTACATCTGATATTCCCATTGTTGAGGCATTCAGTGGTGGTCAGCATGGGCACAATGTTTCTAAACCAGCCTTTGCTACTTTAATGCATCAGTGAGCCTTGGGTGCTTGACTCTGTTGTTAGGTCCCGGGTTGTCTTTTCTCTTTTTGTTTGGTATAAACCAGTGCATACTGGAAACACTAAATGAGACCTCCATATGTTAGGGCTGTGAGGTTCAAGGTTTGTTAAGGCCTCTCTGGCTATAACATTATGGCTGATTTGTGTATTCAATATATTAAGGGTGGAGTTCCCTTTAAACAGTAACCTTATTAAAAATATAAAAAAATAAAAAACAAGATAGAGCTCAGAGCCAATCCTTGATGCAGGTCCACCTTTACCTTGAAGCTATCTGTCACTTCTACAGCACATTTCACTACTGCCATGCTGTTCTCATAGATGTCCTGCACCGAATAACATACTTTTTAGCCACTCCGGTATTCCTCATACAACACCACACTTCCTCCCCCGGCACAATATCATAGGCTTTCTCTAAATCCACAAAGACAGTTTAGCTCTGTCTAACATTATCTATACTTCTTCATCAGCATTCTCGACATGAAACCATACTGCTGCTCACAGTCAGTCACTGCTTGTCTAAGCCTAGGTTCCACAACTCTCTCCCAAAACTTTATTGCGTGACTCATTAACTTTATGCCCCTGTAATTGTTACAACTCTGCACATCACGCTTGTTCTTATAAATCGATACAAGTACACTTTCCCTCCATTCCTCAGGCATCATTTCACACCGGTATGTCATCAGGTCCGGCTGCTTCTCCTTTTTTCATCCTGTTCAAAGCTTTCTTTGCCAATCGTTGCTACCTGCTGTTCCACTATTTCTATGCCCTCCACTCTTTTTTTTCCGTCATTCTCTTCATTCATCAGCTCCTCAAAAATAATCTATCCATCTCTCCCACACCTTGTCATTAACTGTCAGTACATTTTCATTTCTATCCTTTATCACCCTGACATTCTTTTCTGCTCTATCTCTCTGCTTTGCAAGCAAATATACCTCCTCCTCTCTTTCCTAATGTTCAACCTCTCGTAGAATCTTTAAAGGTTCTCTACTGTAGGTTAATCGATGGCCCTCAGAAATTTTCCTGCTACCTATATTTTGAGAAATACAGTGTTTTTCACATAACGTCCGTATTTTGGCACAGTGGGTAGTGCTGTCGCCTCACAGCAATAATAATTCCTGGGTGGGACAACACAGAAAATTTGTGTGAGTTTTCATGTTTTCCCTGTGTTTAGGCAGGTTTTGCAGCTGTTGAGGATCCAGTGAATTTGCTATGCTATTGGGATAGGTGATAAGTTGATTGGTACTGAATTGCTAAAAGCAGATACTGTAATTATAGGATGTTGTTGTGGCAGGCAGAAAGAGAGTAGAGTGGGCGCTATGTAAAGCCTATTGGATTGGCATAGGATACATTACATCTTATCATGTTTATTTTAACATTTACAAGGGTGAACCTGGGAATTCCTGTGTGGAGTTTGCATGTTCTCCCCGTGTTCGTGTGGGTTTTCTCCTGGTGCTCCGGTTTTCTCCCACAGTTCAAAGACATGCATGCCAGGTAAATTGGAAATGCTAAATTGTCATTAACTTATGTGACTTTGCGTATGATATGAGACTTGTGTATGAGTATAACTGTGTTCCTGTCATTAGAATAGACACTGGTGCTGAGGATGATGTTAAAAACAATAAATAAATAAATAAATAAATAAAATGATCAGTAGAGAACAAGGTCAGTGTTTTTGTACATTAAGCTTTTTTTCACGTTAATCGTTTTAGACTCTCCCCCTTTTTAGTGTTTTTTTGGAGGGATTATTAAAAATTCTTAATCTCGTGGCAGATGTTGCATCACCGAGATCACTTTTAAAACATACTCTGCCACCCCTTCTCAAACGTCCCGTCCCGCCCCTGAGGATCACATGGGTCCCCTCATCAAATCACATAAAAACCTCTTGATTATTGGGATAAAGTTGTAACATCATCTTCGACTGTCAGCGTGTGCTACAGACTCAAACTGAAACAAAAACAGCACCCACCACATTCCCGGAATAGCGCTGAGCTGCAGCATGTCAGACTGCTACGTTCGCCGGAATGTAGTTTGTTTTTCTCGGCGCCAATAAATTTGACTCCGCGATGGAAACCATCAAACCAAGTCCGGACGTAAAAAAGTTGAACGAGTGTTTGGAGAGGAACATTTTAAATATAACCGTGGACGACGTGTACGGCATTGCCAAGCTGATCGGCAGCGACGTGGAAAAGCTCATCGACAGCCACGGAAGAGTCAGTGTCGAGAGTCTGGTGCCGAAAATAGTGAAAGTGCTGGAGCTGTTGGAAAGTTTCACAGTCAGCCGCCACACGCAGAAATGTAAAGAAGAAGAAGATCTATTGAGAGCATTTGAAACGCTACGGCTTCAACGGCAGGACGTTAACACGACGGAGGCTCTTGCGCGCACGGTGTGTGACGTTTCACATATTTTTTTGTTTTGTAGCTCATATTAAAAACGTCAGTGAAAGAAATATAAATAACATTAAATAACATTACTCGTAGCATTGAGCTTAATGCAGGACACACAATTCCTCCCTGTTTCCTGTATATGGGTTGTTTATACTGTAATGTACAGTAGGGAGCCATATTGTATTACTGGAGTACGTTGCCTATGGGTTCATATATAAATAACATATTACTAATCGATTGCATGTGTTTAAAAGCATATAACTTAATAATTACACAGTAACTATCAGTCAATAATTATTAGAATCTTATTACACAACAAACTGTAATAATCCATCATTATTTTATAAGTTAATATGACTATTACGTAGTAAAACAACGCAGTACGTATAATTATACCCGTGTGAAGTGATCCGAGTTGGTTTAATAACTGATATGGTGAATTTAGTACAGGGGTTAGACAATGAAACTGAAACACTTGTCATATTAGTGTGGGAGGTTTCATGGCTAAATTGGACAAGCCTGGTGGCCA